>CAJGYO010000352.1:0-83402 GCA_904845875.1 Miscanthus lutarioriparius
CGATGTAATCTTGATGCAAGATAGGTGCACGGTTTGCACCGAGCGTACCATAGGCTCGAAATCATATTGGATGCACCCAATGGTACACTTAGGTGACGAGGCTCAAGTGGTAGCTCGTTTTAGTCCATTTGGAGCGATGTAATCTTGATGGAAGATAGTTGCACGGTTTGCACCGAGCGTACCATAGGCTCGAGAAATCATATTGGATGCACCCAATGGTACACTTAGGTAGCGAGGCTCAAGTGGTAGCTTCGTTTTAGTCCATTTGGAGACGATGTAATCTTGATGCAAGATACATGCACGGTTTGCACCAAACGTACCATAGGCTCAAAAATCATTTATGACACACCCTATGGAACTCCAAGGTGACGTGGGTCACGTGGAATCTCGTTTCGGTCCGTTTGGAGACAATGTTAATATCGGTGGAAGATAGGTGCACAGTTTGTGCCAAACGTGCCATAGGATTTGAAATCGTTTTGGACACACCCGTTGGTTCTCCTATGTGATGAGGCTCAAGTGGAAGCTCATTTTAGTCCATTTGGAGATAGTTCTAATCTCGATGCAAGATAGGTGGATGGTTTGCGCCGAATGTACCATAGGCTCATAAATCATTTTGGAGGCACCAGATGGAATTCTTAGGTGACGTGGGTCATCTGGAATCTCATTTCGGTCCGTTTGGAGACTGTTAGTGTCGGTGCAAGATAGGTGCACGGTTGGCGGCAAACGTACCATAGGCTCAAAAATCCTTTTGGACGCACCCGATGGTACTCCTAGGTGACGAAGCTCAAGTGTTAGCTCGTTTCGGTCCACTTGGAGACAGTGTAATCTTGATGCAAGATAGGTGCACGGTTTGTACCATACGTACCAAAGGCTCAAAAATCATTTTGGATGCACCCAATGTACACCTTGGTGACGAGGCTCAACTGGTAGCTCATTTTAGTCCATTTGGAGACAGTGTAAGCTTGATGCAAGATAGGTGCACGGATTGGACCGAACATACCATAGGCTCAGAAATCATATTGGATGCACCCAATGGTATACTTTGGTGACGAGGCTCAAGTGGTTGCTCGTTTTAGTCCATTTGGACACGATGTAATCTTGATGCAAGATAGGTGCACGGTTTGCACCGAACGTACCATAGGCTCAGAAATCATATTGGATGCACCCAATGGTACACTTAGGTGACAAGGCTCAAGTGGTAGCTCGTTTTAGTCCATTTGGAGACGGTGTAATCTTGATGCAAGATAGGTGCACGGTTTGCACCAAATGTATCATTGGCTCAAAAATCATTTATGACGCACCCTATGGAACTCCAAGGTGACGTGGGTCACGTGGTATCTCGTTTCGGTCCGTTTGGAGACAGTGTTAATGTCGGTGTAAGATAGGTGCACGGTTGGCGCCAAACGTACCATAGTTTTAGAAATTTTTTTGGACGCACCCGATGGTACACTTAGGTGACGAGGCTCAAGTGGTAGCTCGTTTTAGTCCATTTGGAGACGATGTAATCTTGATGCAAGATAGTTGCACGGTTTGCACCAAACGTACCATTGGCTCAAAAATCATTTATGACGCACCCTATGGAACTCCAAGGTGACGTGGGTAACGTGGAATCTCGTTACGGTCCATTTGGAGACAGTTAATGTCGGTGGAAGATAGGTACACGGTTGGCGCCAAATGTACCATAGGCTCAGAATTCCTTTTGGACGCACCCGATGGTACTCCTAGGTGACGAAGCTCAAGTGGTAGCTCGTTTTGGTCCATTTGGAGATAGTGTAATATTGATGCTAGATAGGTGCACGGTTTGCACCGAAGATACCATAGGCTCAGAAATCATATTGGATGCACCCAATGGTACACCCAGGTGACGAGGCTCAAGTAGTAGCTCATTTTAGTCCATTTGGAGACAGTGTAAGCTTGATGCAAGATAGGTGCATGGTTTGCACCGAACATACCATAGGCTCAGAAATCATATTGGATGCACCCAATGGTACACTTTGGTGACGAGGCTCAAGTGGTAGCTCGTTTTAGTCCATTTGGAGACGATGTAATCTTGATGCAAGATAGGTGCACGGTTTGCACCAAATGTACCATAGGCTCAGAAATCATATATGATGCACCCAATGGTACAATTAGGTGATGAGGCTCAAGTGGTAGCTCGTTTTAGTCCATTTGGAGACGATGTAATCTTGATGCAAGATAGGTGCATGGTTTGCACCAAATGTACCATTGGCTCAAAAATCATTTATGACGCACCCTATGGAACTCCAAGGTGACATGGGTCACGTGGAATCTCGTTTCGGTCCGTTTGGAGACAATGTTAATGTCGGTGGAAGACAAAGTGCTGTTGGCGCGGTAAATGTACCATGTGCTCGAGAAATCCTTTTGGGCGCTTCCGATGGTACTCCTAGGTGATGAAGCACAAGTGGTAGCTCGTTTTGGTCCATTTGGAGATAGTGTAATCTTGATGCAAGATAGGTGCACGGCTTGCACCAAAGAGACCATAGGCTCAGAAATCATATTGGATGCACACAATGGTACATCTAGGTGACGAAGCTCAAGTGGTAGCTCGTTTTGGTCCATTTGGAGATAGTGTAATATTGATGCAAGATAGGTGCTCGGTTTTTGCACCGAAGATACCATAGGCTCAGAAATCATATTGGATGCACCCAATGGTACAACTAGGTGACGAGGCTCAAGTGGTAGCTCATTTTAGTCCATTTGGAGACAGTGTAAGCTTGATGCAAGATAGGTGCATGGTTTGCACCGAACATACCATAGGCTCAGAAATCATATTGGATGCACCCAATGGTACACTTAGGTCACGAGGCTCAAGTGGTAGCTCGTTTTAGTCGAGGCGATGTAATCTTGATGCAAGATAGGTGCACGGTTTGCACCGAACGTACCATAGGCTCAAAAATCATATTGGATGCACCCAATGGTACACTTAGGTGACGAGTTTCAAGTGATAGCTCGTTTTAGTCCATTTGGAGACGATGTAATCTTGATGCAAGATAGGTGCACGGTTTGCACCGAACGTACCATAGGCTCATAAATCATATTAGATGCACCCAATGGTACACATAGGTGACGAGGCTCAAGTGGTAGCTCGTTTTAGTCCATTTGGAGACGATGTAATCTTGATGGAAGATAGGTGCACGGTTTGCACCGAATGTACCATAGGCTCAGAAATCATATTGGATGCACCCAATGGTACACTTAGGTGACGAGGCTCAAGTGGTAGCTCGTTTTAGTCCATTTGGAGATGGTGTAATCTTGATGCAAGATAGGTGCACGGTTTGCACCAAACGTACCATAGGCTCAAAAATCATTTGTGACGCACCCTATGGAACTCCAAGGTGACGTGGGTCACGTGGAATCTCGTTTCGGTCCGATTGGAGACAGTGTTAATGTCGGTGGAAGACAGGTGCAGTTGGCGTAAGCGTACCATAAACTCAGAAATCCTTTTGGGCCTTTTCCCGATGGTACTCCTAGGTAATGAAGCTCAAGTGGTAGCTCGTTTTGGTCCATTTGGAGATAGTGTAATCTTGATGCAAGATAGGTGCACGGTTTGCACCAAAGATACCATAGGCTCAGAAATCATATTGGATGAACCCAATGGTACATCTAGGTGACGAAGCTCAAGTGGTAGCTCGTTTTGGTCCATTTGGAGATAGTGTAATATTGACGCAAGATAGGTGCTCGGTTTGCACCAAAGATACCATAGGCTCAGAAATCATATTGTATGCACCCAATGGTACAACTAGGTGACGAGGCTCAAGTGGTAGCTCATTTTAGTCCATTTGGAGACAGTGTAAGCTTGATGCAAGATAGGTGCACGGTTTGCACTGAACATACCATAGGCTCATAAATCATATTGGATGCACCCAGTGGAACACTTAGGTGACGAGGCTCAAGTGGTAGCTCATTTTGGTCGAGACGATGTAATCTTGATGCAAGATAGGTGCACGGTTTGCGCCGAACGTACCATAGGCTCAGAAATCATATTGGATGCACCCAATGGTACACTTAGGTGACGAGTTTCAAGTGGTAGCTCGTTTTAGTCCATTTGGAGACGATGTAATCTTGATGCAAGATAGGTGCACGGTTTGCACCGAACGTACCATAGGCTCAGAAATCATATTAGATGCACCCGATGGTACACTTAGGTTACGAGGCTCAAGTGGTAGCTCGTTTTAGTCCATTTGGAGACGATGTAATCTTGATGGAAGATAGGTGCACGGTTTGCACCGAACATACCATAGGCTCAGAAATCATATTGGATGCACCCAATGGTAGACTTAGGTGACGAGGCTCAAGTGGTAGCTCATTTTAGTCCATTTGGAGATGGTGTAATCTTGATGCAAGATAGGTGCACGGTTTGCACCAAACGTACCATTGGTTCAAAAATCATTTATGACGCACCCTATGGAACTCCAAGGTGACGTGGGTCACGTGTAATCTCGTTTCGGTCCGTTTGGAGACAAGGTTAATGTCGGTGGAAGATAGTTGCACGGTTTGTGCCAAACGTGCCATAGGATCTGAAATCGTTTTGGACACACCCGTTGGTTCTCCTATGTGATGAGGCTCAAGTGGAAGCTCATTTCAGTCCATTTGGAGATAGTTCTAATCTTGATGCAAGATAGGTGCATGGTTTGCGCCGAATGTACCATAGGCTCAAAAATCATTTATGACGCACCCTATGGAATTCTTAGGTGACGTGGGTCATCTGGAATCTCATTTCGGTCCGTTTGGAGACAGTGTTAATGTCGGTGGAAGACAGGTGCACGGTTGGCGCCAAACGTACCATAGGCTCAGAAATCCTTTTGGACGCACCCGATGGTACTCCTAGGTGACGAAGCTCAAGTGGTAGCTCGTTTTGGTCCATTTGGAGATAGTGTAATCTAGATGCAAGATAGGTGCACGGTTTGCACCAAAGAGACCATAGGCTCAGAAATCAAATTGGATGCACCCAATGGTACATCTAGGTGACGAAGCTCAAGTGGTAGCTCGTTTTGGTCCATTTGGACATAGTGTAATATTGATGCAAGATAGGTGCTCGGTTTGCACCGAAGATACCATAGGCTCAGAAATCATATTGGATGCACCCAATGGTACAACTAGGTGACGAGGCTCAAGTGGTAGCTCATTTTAGTCCATTTGGAGACAGTGTAAGCTTGATGCAAGATAGGTGCACGGTTTGCACCGAACATACCATAGGCTCAGAAATCATATTGGATGCACCAAATGGTACACTTAGGTGACAAGGCTCAAGTGGTAGCTCGTTTTAGTCGAGACGATGTAATCTTGATGCAAGATAGGTGCCTTTGTTTGCACCGAAGAGCGTACCATAGGCTCGAAATCATATTGGATGCACCCAATGGTACACTTCGGTGACGAGTTTCAAGTGGTAGCTCGTTTTAGTCCATTTGGAGCGATGTAATCTTGATGCAAGATAGGGTGCGGTTTGCACCGAGCGTACCATAGGCTCATAAATCATATTAGATGCACCCAATGGTACACTTAGGTGACGAGGCTCAAGTGGTAGCTCGTTTTAGTCCATTTGGAGACGATGTAATCTTGATGGAAGATAGGTGCACGGTTTGCACCGAACGTATCATAGGCTCGAGAAATCATATTGGATGCACCCAATGGTACACTTAGGTGACGAGGCTCAAGTGGTAGCTCGTTTTAGTCCATTTGGAGATGGTGTAATCTTGATGCAAGATAGGTGCACGGTTTGCACCAAACGTACCATAGGCTAAAAAATCATTTATGGCGCACCCTATGGAACTCCAAGGTGGCGTGGGTCACGTGGAATCTCGTTTGGTCCGATTGGAGCAGTGTTAATGTCGGTGGAAGACAGGTGCCGCGGTTGGCGTAAGCGTACCATAGGCTCAGAAATCCTTTTGGGCCTTAACCCGATGGTACTCCTAGGTGATGAAGCTCAAGTGGTAGCTCGTTTTGGTCCATTTGGAGATAGTGTAATCTTGATGCAAGATAGGTGCACGGTTTGCACCAAAGATACCATAGGCTCAGAAATCATATTGGATGCACCCAATGGTACATCTAGGTGACGAAGCTCAAGTGGTAGCTCGTTTTGGTCCATTTGGAGATAGTGTAATATTGATGCAACATAGGTGCTCGGTTTGCACAGAAGATACCATAGGCTCAGAAATCATATTGGATGCACCCAATGGTACAACTAGGTGACGAGGCTCAAGTGGTAGCTCATTTTAGTCCATTTGGAGACAGTGTAAGCTTGATGCAAGATAGGTGCACGGTTTGCACCGAACATACCATAGGCTCATAAATCATATTGGATGCACCCAATGGTACACTTAGGTGACGAGGCTCAAGTGGTAGCTCATTTTAGTCGAGACGATGTAATCTTGATGCAAGATAGGTGCACGGTTTGCGCCGAATGTACCATAGGCTCAGAAATCATATTGGATGCACCCAATGGTACACTTAGGTGACGAGTTTCAAGTGGTAGCTCGTTGTAGTCCATTTGGAGACGATGTAATCTTGATGCAAGATAGGTGCACGGTTTGCACCGAACGTACCATAGGCTCAGAAATCATATTAGATGCACCCAATGGTACACTTAGGTGACGAGGCTCAAGTGGTACCTCGTTTTAGTCCATTTGGAGACGATGTAATCTTGATGCAAGATAGGTGCACGGTTTGCACCGAACGTACCATAGGCTTAGAAATCATATTGGATGCACCCAATGGTACACTTAGGTGACGAGGCTCAAGTGGTAGCTCATTTTAGTCCATTTGGAGATGGTGTAATCTTGATGCAAGATAGGTGCACGGTTTGCACCAAACGTACCATAGGCTCAAAAATCATTTATGACGCACCCTATGGAACTCCAAGGTGACGTGGGTCACGTGGAATCTCGTTTCGGTCCGTTTGGAGACAAGGTTAATGTCGGTGGAAGATAGTTGCACGGTTTGTGCCAAACGTGCCATAGGATCTGAAATCGTTTTGGACACACCCGTTGGTTCTCCTATGTGATGAGGCTCAAGTGGAAGCTCATTTTAGTCCATTTGGAGATAGTTCTAATCTTGATGCAAGATAGGTGGATGGTTTGCGCCGAATGTACCATAGGCTCATAAATCATTTTGGAGGCACGGATGGAATTCTTAGGTGGCGTGGGTCATCTGGAATCTCATTTGGTCCGTTTGGAGGAGATTAGTGTCGGTGCAAGATAGGTGCGGTTGGCGGCAAACGTACCATAGGCTCAAAAATCCTTTTGGGCCGCACCGATGGTACTCCTAGGTGACGAAGCTCAAGTGTTAGCTCGTTTCGGTCCACTTGGAGATAGTGTAATCTTGATGCAAGATAGGTGCATGGTTTGTACCGTACGTACCATAGGTTCAGAAATCATTTTGGATGCACCCAATGTACACCTAGGTGACGAGGCTCAACTGGTAGCTCATTTTAGTCCATTTGGAGACAGTGTAAGCTTGATGCAAGATAGGTGCACGGTTTGCACCGAACGTACCATAGGCTCAGAAATCATATTGGATGCACCCAATGGTACACTTAGGTGACGAGGCTCAAGTGGTAGGTTGTTTTAGTCCATTTGGAGACGATGTAATCTTGATGCAAGATAGGTGCACGGTATGCACCAAATGTACCATTGGCTCAAAAATCATTTATGACGCACCCTATGGAACTCCAAGGTGACGTGGGTCACGTGGAATCTCGTTTCGGTCCGTTTGGAGACAGTTTTAATGTCGGTGTAAGACAGGTGCACGGTTGGCGCCAAACGTACCATAGGCTCAGAAATCCTTTTGGATGAACCCGATGGTACACTTAGGTGACGAGGCTCAAGTGGTAGCTCGTTTTAGTCCATTTGGAGACGATGTAATCTTGATGCAAGATCGTTGCACCGTTTGCACAAAATGTACCATTGGCTCAAAAATCATTTATGACGCACCCTATGGAACTCCAAGGTGACGTGGGTCACGTGGAATATCGTTTCGGTCCGCTTGGAGACTGTGTTAATGTCGGTGGAAGATAGGTGCACGGATGTCGCCAAACGTACCATAGGCTCAGAATTCCTTTTGGACGCACCCGATGGTACTCCTAGGTGACGATGCTCAAGTGGTAGCTCGTTTTGGTCCATTTGAAGATAGTGTAATATTGATGCAAGATTGGTGCACGGTTTGCACCGAAGATACCCTAGGCTAAGAAATCATATTGGATGCACCCAATGGTACACCTAGGTGACGAGGCTCAAGTGGTAGCTCATTTTAGTCCATTTGGAGACAGTGTAAGCTTGATGCAAGATAGGTGCATGGTTTGCACCGAACATACCATAGGCTCAGAAATCATATTGGATGCACCCAATGGTACACTTAGGTGATGAGGCTCATGTGGTAGCTCGTTTTAGTCTATTTAGAGACGATGTAATCTTGATGCAAGATAGGTGCACGGTTTGCACCGAACGTACCATAGGCTCAGAAATCATTTTGGATGCACCCAATGGTACAATTAGGTGACGAGGCTCAAGTGGTAGCTCGTTTTAGTCTATTTGGAGACGATGTAATATTGATGCAAGATAGGTGCACGGTTTGCACCGAACGTACCATAGGCTCAGAAATCATATTGGATGCACCCAATGGTACACTTGGTGACGAGGCTCAAGTGGAAGCTCATTTTAGTCCATTTGGAGACGATGTAATCTTGATGGAAGATAGGTGCACGGTTTGCACCGAATGTACCATAGGCTCAGAAATCATATTGGATGCACCCAATGGTACACTTAGGTGACGAGGCTCAAGTGGTAGCTCGTTTTAGTCCATTTGGAGACGATGTAATCTTGATGCAAGATAGGTGCATGGTTTGCACCAAATGTACCATTGGCTCAAAAATCATTTATGACGCAACATATGGAACTCCAAGGTGACGTGGGTCACGTGGAATCTCGTTTCGGTCCGTTTGGAGACAGTGTTAATGTCGGTGGAAGACAGGTGCACGGTTGGCGCCAAACGTACCATAGGCTCAGAAATCCTTTTGGACGCACCCGATGGTACTCCTAGGTGACGAAGCTCAAGTAGTAGCTCGTTTTGGTCCATTTGGAGATAGTGTAATCTTGATGCAAGATAGGTGCACGGTTTGCACCAAAGATACCATAGGCTCAGAAATCATATTGGATGAACCCAATGGTACATCTAGGTGACGAAGCTCAAGTGGTAGCTCGTTTTGGTCCATTTGGAGATAGTGTAATATTGACGCAAGATAGGTGCTCGGTTTGCACCGAAGATACCATAGGCTCAGAAATCATATTGGATGCACCCAATGGTACAACTAGGTGACGAGGCTCAAGTGGTAGCTCATTTTAGTCCATTTGGAGACAGTGTAAGCTTGATGCAAGATAGGTGCACGGTTTGCACCGAACATACCATAGGCTCATAAATCATATTGGATGCACCCAGTGGAACACTTAGGTGACGAGGCTCAAGTGGTAGCTCATTTTAGTCGAGACGATGTAATCTTGATGCAAGATAGGTGCACGGTTTGCGCCGAACGTACCATAGGCTCAGAAATCATATTGGATGCACCCAATGGTACACTTAGGTGACGAGTTTCAAGTGGTAGCTCGTTTTAGTCCATTTGGAGACGATGTAATCTTGATGCAAGATAGGTGCACGGTTTGCACCGAACGTACCATAGGCTCAGAAATCATATTAGATGCACCCGATTGTACACTTAGGTTACGAGGCTCAAGTGGTAGCTCGTTTTAGTCCATTTGGAGACGATGTAATCTTGATGGAAGATAGGTGCACGGTTTGCACCGAACATACCATAGGCTCAGAAATCATATTGGATGCACCCAATGGTAGACTTAGGTGACGAGGCTCAAGTGGTAGGTCGTTTTAGTCCATTTGGAGACAATGTAATCTTGATGCAAGATAGGTGCACGGTATGCACCAAATGTACCATTGGCTCAAAAATCATTTATGACGCACCCTATGGAACTCCAAGGTGACGTGGGTCACGTGGAATCTCGTTTCGGTCCGTTTGGAGACAGTGTTAATGTCGGTGGAAGATAGGTGCACGGTTGGCGCCAAACGTACCATAGGCTCAGAAATCCTTTTGGACGCACCCGATGGTACTCCTAGGTGACGAAGCTCAAGTGGTAGCTCGTTTTGGTCCATTTGGAGATAGTGTAATCTTGATGCAAGATAGGTGCACGGTTTGCACCAAAGATACCATAGGCTCAGAAATCATATTGGATGCACCCAATGGTACATCTAGGTGACGAAGCTCAAGTGGTAGCTCGTTTTGGTCCATTTGGAGATAGTGTAATATTGAAGCAAGATAGGTGCTCGGTTTGCACCGAAGATACCATAGGCTCAGAAATCATATTAGATGCACCCAATGGTACAACTAGGTGACGAGGCTCAAGTGGTAGCTCATTTTAGTCCATTTGGAGACAGTGTAAGCTTGATGCAAGATAGGTGCACGGTTTGCACCGAACATACCATAGGCTCAGAAATCATATTGGATGCACCCAATGGTACACTTAGGTGACGAGGCTCAAGTGGTAGCTCGTTTTAGTCTATTTAGAGACGATGTAATCTTGATGCAAGATAGGTGCACGGTTTGCACCGAACGTACCATAGGCTCAGAAATCATATTGGATGCACCCAATGGTACAATTAGGTGACGAGGCTCAAGTGGTAGCTCGTTTTAGTCTATTTGGAGACGATGTAATATTGATGCAAGATAGGTGCACGGTTTGCTCCGAACGTACCATAGGCTGAAAAATCATATTGGATGCACCCAATGGTACACTTAGGTGACGATGCTCAAGTGGTAGCTCGTTTTAGTCCATTTGGAGACGTTGTAATCTTGATGCAAGATAGGTGCATGGTTTGCACCAAATGTACCATTGGCTCAAAAATCATTTATGACGCAACATATGGAACTCCAAGGTGACGTGGGTCACGTGGAATCTCGTTTCGGTCCGTTTGGAGACAGTGTTAATGTCGGTGGAAGACAGGTGCGGTTGGCGTAAAGCGTACCATAGGCTCAGAAATCCTTTTGGACGCACCCGATGGTACTCCTAGGTGACGAAGCTCAAGTGGTAGCTCGTTTTGGTCCATTTGGAGATAGTGTAATCTTGATGCAAGATAGGTGCACGGTTTGCACCAAAGATACCATAGGCTAAGAAATCATATTGGATGCACCCAATGGTACACCTAGGTGACGAGGCTCAAGTGGTAGCTCATTTTAGTCCATTTGGAGACAGTGTAAGCTTGATGCAAGATAGGTGCATGGTTTGCACCGAACATACCATAGGCTCAGAAATCATATTGGATGCACCCAATGGTACACTTAGGTGACGAGGCTCAAGTGGTAGCTCGTTTTAGTCTATTTAGAGACGATGTAATCTTGATGCAAGATAGGTGCACGGTTTGCACCGAACGTACCATAGGCTCAGAAATCATATTGGATGCACCCAATGGTACAATTAGGTGACGAGGCTCAAGTGGTAGCTCGTTTTAGTCTATTTGGAGACGATGTAATATTGATGCAAGATAGGTGCACGGTTTGCTCCGAACGTACCATAGGCTCAGAAATCATATTGGTTGCACCCAATGGTACACTTTGGTGACGAGGCTCAAGTGGTAGCTCGTTTTAGTCCATTTGGAGACGATGTAATCTTGATGGAAGATAGGTGCACGGTTTGCACCGTACGTACCATAGGCTCAGAAATCATTTTGGATGCACCCAATGTACACCTAGGTGACGAGGCTCAAGTGGTAGCTCGTTTTAGTCCATTTGGAGACAGTGTAAGCTTGATGCAAGATAGGTGCACGGTTTGCACCGAACATACCATAGGGTCAGAAATCAGATTGGATGCACCCAATGGTACACTTAGGTGACGAGGCTCTAGTGGTAGCTCGTTTTAGTCCATTTGGAGACGATGTAATCTTGATGCAAGATAGATGCACGGTTTGCACCGAACGTACCACAGGCTCATAAATCATATTAGATGCACCCAATGGTACACTTAGGTGACGAGGCTCAAGTGGTAGCTCGTTTTAGTCCATTTGGAGACGATGTAATCTTGATGCAAGATAGGTGCACGGTTTGCACCGAACGTACCATAGGCTCAGAAATCATATTGGATGCACCCAATGGTACAATTAGGTGACGAGGCTCAAGTGGTAGCTCGTTTTAGTCTATTTGGAGACGATGTAATCTTGATGCAAGATAGGTGCACGGTTTGCACCGAACGTACCATAGGCTCAGAAATCATATTGGATGCACCCGATGGTACACTTAGGTGACGAGGCTCAAGTGGTAGGTCGTTTTAGTCCATTTGGAGACGATGTAATCTTGATGCAAGATAGGTGCACGGTATGCACCAAATGTACCATTGGCTCAAAAATCATTTATGACGCACCCTATGGAACTCCAAGGTGACGTGGGTCACGTGGAATCTCGTTTCGGTCCGTTTGGAGACAGTGTTAATGTCGGTGTAAGATAGGTGCACGGTTGGCGCCAAACGTACCATAGGCTCAGAAATCCTTTTGGACGAACCCGATGGTACACTTAGGTGACGAGGCTCAAGATAGGTGCACGGTTTGCACCGTACGTACCATAGGCTCAGAAATCATTTTGGATGCACCCAATGTACACCTAGGTGACGAGGCTCAAGTGGTAGCTCGTTTTAGTCCATTTGGAGACAGTGTAAGCTTGATGCAAGATAGGTGCACGGTTTGCACCGAACATACCATAGGGTCAGAAATCAGATTGGATGCACCCAATGGTACACTTAGGTGACGAGGCTCAAGTGGTAGCTCGTTTTAGTCTATTTAGATACGATGTAATCTTGATGCAACATAGGTGCACGGTTTGCACCGAACGTACCATAGGCTCAGAAATCATATTGGATGCACCCAATGGTACACTTAGGTGACGAGGCTCAAGTGGTAGCTCGTTTTAGTCCATTTGGAGACAGTGTAAGCTTGATGCAAGATAGGTGCATGGTTTGCACCGAACATACCATAGGCTCAGAAATCATATTGGATGCACCCAATGGTACACTTTGGTGACGAGGCTCTAGTGGTAGCTCGTTTTAGTCCATTTGGAGACGATGTAATCTTGATGCAAGATAGGTGCACGGTTTGCACCGAACGTACCACAGGCTCATAAATCATATTAGATGCACCCAATGGTACACTTAGGTGACGAGGCTCAAGTGGTAGCTCGTTTTAGTCCATTTGGAGACGATGTAATCTTGATGCAAGATAGGTGCACGGTTTCACCGAACATACCATAGGCTCAGAAATCATATTGGATGCACCCCATGGTACACTTAGGTGACGAGGCTCAAGTGGTAGCTCGTTTTAGTCGAGACGATGTAATCTTGATGCAAGATAGATGCACGGTTTGCACCGAACGTACCATAGGCTGTAACAGAACCGACCAAATCATAAGAACGTAAGTACAAAAACAATCACCGAAGCGATCAAATTCCTGTACTTAAGCTCCCATAATCCCGGTAGTCCGGAAATCACGAAGGATTTCAACCAACTCTCGACATACAAACCAAGATCGTAATGATTCAACACAACACATCATTCGTTACAACATTTCACAAGTAGCATTCGGATTACATCCATCAGAGTTCAAATAAAATATTACAAACCAAGTTTGAGTGTGCGGAAGCAACATAGTTTAGTACATAACTTCATAGTTTCAATTACATTGCGGATCAGAGTCATGTCCCACAAAAGCATTATCGTGCACGAGAACTAGTAGAGACCGCGCCCAACGGTCTAGTCTTCATCCCCAAAGCAGGGAGAAGGCAAAGATTTGCAGACAACCAAAGAAGAACTGGTCATCTCGCAGCGGTGGGAAATAAACCACGAGTACGAGAAGGTACTCACTAGACTTACCCGACAAAAATCAGAAATAAAAGACACCAAGGATCATGCAAGGCTTTTTCGTGTGGGCTAGCTTGGCACATTTGCATAAAAGAGCTTATGAGCATAGTGACCAATTTAAACTTAGCATCAAGCTTATCATCATTTTACTGTCCACTAGATTAGCTTTTTGTACTAGAGCACTCACTTATTAGGAGCAAACAATATTAACCATAGCAGGTATAATAAAATTTGGCATCATCATATCATCATTTCGAACCATTAAGTATTAAGTGTATCTACATTGGAGATAAGCCCGTCAAGTTCTCACTAAGCAGAGAGGCGATTGAATCGAATTACAACTCAGTGAGGGGTATTCCTAACTCTCACCCCGGCATACTTTGCAAGGGTAGCCGTGGGTCACCTTTGGAACATCTCGGGAACCAAATTGCGGGTTCGATCAGCGCCAAGACACTCTCGTGGATTACCCTTCCGCCGGAGACGATCGGGACTTTTAAATCACCGCCCTTGGACTCACGCCCACGGCTCCCTTCCGAGGCGCACTTTATACTTATCGACTCCCGGCCTGAGGTGAGCTACTCTAAAGCAGCATGGGTCGGTCATCGGACACGGCCAACTAAGAGAGAGGCATGCGTTCAACATGAACAGGAAAGGCTCCAAGAATCGGTCCTTAAGCGACACTGACGGAGTCACTTTGCAAACCGACAAGCCTCCGTCGGTCTTCATTTCAAATTAAGATTGGTTCTTTTCCACGATAGCAAATATAGCCAACCGTGCCACATGTATCTTCCTATATCTCGCAGTGGTGTGGGAAATCACCCGACTTCTACCGCGTTGAAGCAGGGCTAAGCACTACTCGAGAGCTGAGCTACATAGGATTTGGAGGTAACAATATCTCGGACAAGGAATGGGTAACCAATGCGGCAAGTGTTTGCATCCAACACCTAAACTTAATGCAACAATATATGTAATAATAATATATGAATCGCAGTTCGGAAAATAGGAGGCTTAATATGCTAAGGGCTTGCCTTTCACAAAGTTGCAAGGGACGGTGGTCGAGGGCACTCAACGGCGACCTCGTCGGCACTTCTCCGTAAGGTGCTCCTCCACGAATCTCGGCGTCAAGGCTGCCGGCCTTTCGCTCGGTTCCTCGAATTCCAGCGAGGGTTACTCCTTCCGGTACACCTATTGCATGCCGATGCACAAGATAAATATCATGAATGCATAAGGAATGACATGATGCTCATGATGAATGAATCACAATGGGTGTTTACGAAAACATCACTTTGGACACTTTCGTTCTACATCGAGTAATTAGCTCTATTCAAATCACTTTAAGCATGTATCCAACTTAACTTAAATAACAAGAGCAACTTACCTAACTTGCATAACCTAAGATAAAGATGCTCATCTTCAGTTAAAGGCCTAACACCTAGCAACAGTACCATGAACTTAGAATAAATGCAGGACATGCTTAAAATAACGATTTAAAGCTTCATATGCAACAAGTAGTAACTTAATTCTATCATAACCAGAGTTCTATAACTCCAAATGACTTGCAAGAGGACATTCTGGAAAGCTTATGAAATTCTCTACAATTCATTTGTAAGCATCAAGGCATGATTCTGAAGTTAACCAAATCAATTTCCAGTAGACCTAGAATCTGTCCGAATGACGGGTTGCTAACTTAATTATTTAATGATGGTGCAAAAGCCCAATTTGACCAAACCAAGTTTACCAACTTGTTTTTCATATCTAAGAAACATCAGAAAGTATAGTGCTAGCTTCTAAATAAATTATTTAATATCCTTTTCCAATTTATTTAGTTAATTAGGTGATTTAAGCAATATATAGTAAAACTATTCATAAAAATCTACAAAAATTACAGTAGCTATCACATGCTGCACATAGACTACCATAAAATTCCAAAGCAATTGGACCAACATAACTTGCTGTATCCAAAATAACAGATGCTATGTCTATTTCTAGCATAATTAGGAAACCTTATTAAAAGTGTCAAGCAACAGATTTCCTATTTTCCTAGCATCCTTCTAGCATAAGAATAGCACCCATAAAATTTCACCTTCACTGGATCTATAGAAAAATTATGAAAATTCACACAAGATCCATCTATTAATAAAAGGAAATTCTAAAACTTAAAAACTACACATGCACTAGCTCTAAAATTTTTACTAGAGCTTCACATCAGCAATAACAGACTGCCCACAAAATTTCATAATTTTTGGACCACAGAAACTCAAGATAAAATTCAAACAAGTTTGCATGCTTCTAAAAACACATTTCAAACTCCTATTTAATTCATCAAATTTTTCTAAAACATGTGCTCATAGAATATTTTTGTTAAATACTAGACATGACCAGGAACTTAACAAAATTAGAACCATAGCATTTGGATCTATATACTAGGAGCTACCTATTTTTCAAGATGTACATCAATCTGTGAAATAAATAAATAAAAGCGAAATCGGAAAAACACTCAAATACATTTGGGCCAGCCTTACCTGTGGCGTGTCCCATGCGAGCACACAAAGCGTGGCCCAAGACTACTGGGCTGGCCGAGCTGGACTCCCGCCTGAACCACAGCGCCGGCAGGGGGGAGGCCCGCGCTCGGCGATGGCGAAAAACAGGGAGGAGGCGTCGGTCGGTGGCGAGCTCGTCGCCGCCGGTGGCTCCTCGGTGAGACCATCTACGCCTCGACATTCGCCTTGAACATGCGCATCTATTGGTGACCTCAATCGGTGCTATGGTGGTGGCTAGCATGGGTCGGCGACCGACACGGCGGCTCACGGCCACGGCCGCTGACGGCCGCTCCGGTGGACCCGGACGACGACCACGGCTCCTAGCGGTGACCCTACAAGCTTGGTGGTGTTCCTATGACCCAGCGCGCCGAGGAAGGAATGGGAGCGGCGCGAGGGCAGCTGGCAGCGTGGGCGCCAACTCCGCGAAGCTCCGCCATGGCCGCGATGGGGAAAACGAAATGCGCTATTACCGAGGCTCAAACGACCCGGTGAAGGGTGGAGGAGGTGGAGGGGGTCCTGGCGAGGGTCAGCAGCGGACGGGCAACGCGTTTTCGCGATGGTTAGCTTCGTCTGGCAGCGGCGATGCTTGGTCGGCAATGGCGGACCGCCGAGCTCGTCGCGTTGCTGCGTTCGTGGGAGGAGAGGAAAACGAAATGGGAGGCGAAGTCGTCGGACGGTAGCAGCGCTGGGTGCTCAAGACTTGGCTGCGACGCCAGGAGGTGCGGCGGCAAGGCGTGGTGGTGTGATCAGCGGCCGTCGTTGCCGCTGGCGCTGCGCGTCCGGCGCTTTTCGAACCCGTCGGCCATGTTCCTTTGAATCGTTCTTCTGAAACGCGATTCGGTCATCGTCGAAGGTGATTGATGAGCCATTTCAATGATCATTTGCTCCCCAAACCGTGTGCGAGTTAGTGGAAGATTTGAACATCAAAACTATAGACCTATCTCGCCCTCTACACTTTCTTTTCAAAGATCAACACCTAAAAAGTCATGGATCCGAAGTTACATGAAGCTAGAGTTGGCTTGATGCAACTGGAAACACTATGACTTAGAATATTTTTCTAAGTGTTGAGAACAGCATGTATCTCAGACTTGTGGGCCATGTTTGACCATGTTCCACACGTTTTCATGACTTGGCTATAAAACAACTTTTGTTCCTTGATAAATTTGCTACAACTTTTGTAAAGAGTGCACAGCCATGCAAAGTCTCTAAGTTGCACTTTTAAACAGTCAAACAATGAGACTCTTATGGTCAATTCTAGTCAACCCTTCACTTGAGGGCAAATCATCATTTTGACCTACATGAACAATGTTCCAACAAGTAAACTAAATGTAGTTAAGGTATATTAGACCATGATCAACCATTTTACAAAGTTGTTATTCCACTTCTACTGATCACATGTGATAAAGAAAGTAAAACAAGCAATTCATACGTATGTTTCAATACAATGTTTCACATGTTGCACTACTACCATTCTAAGCAATCAAGCATGAAACACATACAATTTAAAATGTTGCATATGTATGTTTCTGAGATAATGACATGATGACATAGCAAATGCACATGTTTATGAATGACATGCAATTAGTGGAAGCCAAACACCTAGGGTGTTCTGAGCCCTCCCCTTAGAAAAATCTCGTCCCGAGATTTGGAAAGCGTACCAATCCAGTATAGAAAGCTGGATAGTTTTCCTTTAAATAATCTTCCCGCTCCCAAGTTGCATCCCGTTCACTATGATTACTCCAAACTACCTTGTATAACTTAACCACTCGTATACGAGTCACTCTTTCTTGTGTATCCAGAACTTGCACGGGGTTTTTCCTCATAAGAAAGATCAGATTTCAAGTTGACTTTCCTTGTTGCTATTCTTTCCTCGGGAATACGAAGACACTTCTTCAATTTGGGACACATGGAATACCGGAAATATAGCTCCCATCTCACGAGGGGTAGATCGAGCTTATATGCTACTCTTCCACTTTTCTCGATAATGCGGTAGGGTCCAACATATCGAGGCTCAAGCTTCCTTTTAATTCCAAAAGCGCTTGACTCCTTTCATAGGGGATACCTTTGAGATAAACATGATGATCACCTACTTCAAACTCAATAGGTTTCCTTCTCTTGTCAAAGCATAGCTCTTTTGTCTAGCTTTGTATGCGAGTCATATTCTTTCGTATAGTTCGGACTTGCTCTTGGCTTCTTTTACAAAGTCAATACCATAGAATCTTCTTTCCCGGGTTCCACCCAGTTCAAAGGAGTTCTACACTTGCGACCATAAAGAGCTTCAAAAGGAGCCATTTGATACTCTCTTGATAATTGTTGTTATAAGAGAATTCAATGAGAGGTAACGAGTCTTCCCAAGAGCCTTTGCAAGAAATAAGACAAGCTCTAAGCATGTCCTCAAGAATTTGATTAACACGCTTCGATGCATCACGATGTTTGCGGATGATAGGCGAAGCATGGATTAGATGAGTGCCAAGATTACGATGTAAGCACTCCCAAAAGCGAGCCGTGAACTGAGGTCCTCTATCGAAACAATGGATTTGGGTACACCATGGAGACGTACCACTTGTTGAAAATAAATCTCAGCATAATTGTGAGGATGATAGGTAGACTTGTAGGAATAAAGTGAGCGGATTTAGTTAGACGATCTCGATAACCCAGATGGAATCACAACCCTTGTTGGTAGTGGGTAATCCAACAATAAAATCCATACTAATTTCTTCCCACTTCCAACCAGGAATAGAGAGTGGCTGCAATGATCCGGGCCTTATGTGAATAGCCTTGACTCTTAGCAATGATTATCACACCTTGCCACGTAAGCTGCGATTTCTTTCTTCATCTTGGTCCACCAATAATACGACTTGAGATCTTGATACATTTTACTACTACCGGGATGGATGGACAACTTAGAAGAATGGGCTTGACCATAATTTGATTTCTAAGTTCTTTATCTTTGGGTACTACAAGTCTATCATTAAACCAAAGAATTCCTTTGTCATCGACCTTAAAGTGTTTGGTCTCTTTCTCTTTCATTTTCCGTTTGATGTGAAACACACCCACATCAGTTTTACGGAGTTCGATAATTTGACTTCTAAGAGAGCAATCCACAGTGATATTGTGAAGTACTACAGGATGAAGGAGGTGTGACGGATGAAAGTCTTCACTAACTAAGGAATTGCAATGGCTTTTTTACGCTTAAGGCATCAAGCAACCACATTTGCTTTACCGGGATGGTAGTGCACTTGAAGGTTGTAGTCCTTGATCAATTCTAACCGGTGCTGCGTTGGCGCATGTTCAACTCGGGTTGAGTAAAAATGTACTTGAGGCTTTTATGGTCAGTATAGATATTGCACACATTACCCAACAAGTAATGTCTCCAAATCTTCAGGGCATGAACAACTGCGGCTAGCTCTAAGTCATGGGTAGGATAGTTGACTTCATGCTTTCGAAGCTGGCGCGAAGCATAAGCAATTACTCGGCCTTCTGCATAAGAACACACCCCAAACCGGTGCCACATGCATCACAATAGACATCAAAAGGCTTTTCGATGTCAGGTTGTGCTAATCTGAGAGGCGAGGAGGTTAAGGTCCGCAAAGTGTGGAAAGCCTCTTCACACTTCGGAGTCCACACAAACTTCTCATCTTTTTGCAGTAGTCGAGTCATGGGCTTGGCGATTTTTGAGAAATCCGGGATAAAGCGACGATAATAGCCAGCCAACCCCAGAAAACTTCGGACTTCTGTGACCGTAGTAGGTGCCTTCCACTCAAGGACTTCTTGCACCTTCGTAGGGTCAACCGAAATTCCATCACCAGATAACACATGACCTAGAAAAGGTATCTTGTTCAACCGAATTCACACTTGCTGAACTTAGCATAAAGCTGGTTGTCACGCAACCGAGTTAAGACAATTCTCGGATGTTGACATGCTCTTCTTTATTTCGAGAATATACTAGGATGTCATCAATGAACACGACGACAAACTTGTCCAATTCGGCATGAATCTGAAATTCATCGTGTACATAAAGTGTCTTGGAGCATTTATCAACCCAAAAGACATGACAAGGTACTCGAACAAACCATAACGGGTAGAGAAAGCTGTCTTAGGTATATCTTCGGGACGAATTTTGATCTCGATGGTAACCGGACCTCAAATCGATCTTGGAGAATACCTTAGCTTTAGAGAGTGATCAAACAAAATATCGATGCGAGGAAGAGGGTATTTGTTCTTGATGGTAACAAAGACATTTAGGGGCGATAATCTACGCACATGCGCAAAGATTAAATCCTTCTTCTTCACAAAGATAGCGGACAACCCCAAGGAGACGAACTAGGCCGAATCAAACCTTTCTTCAATAGCTCATTCAAGCGACTCTTTAGTTCAGCCAACTCATTGGGCGGCATTCTATAGGGCCTTGAGATATAGGAGCCGTGCGGAATAAGTTCTATCTTGAATTCTACATCGCGGTCCGGAGGTAATCCGAGCAAGTCATCGGGGAAGACATCCGGAAACTCACGAGACAACCTGGTAGGTCCTCAATGGCTTTGGCTAGGGTAGCATTGGCTGTATTGTGAAGAGAATATCACGAGGTAACTCGCACTAGAAAACCCTTCTTATCCACAGGATCCCTCAACATTACCACACGGGTTGACGTGTCGATCAAGACTCCATTCCCACTCATCCACTTCATTCCTAGGATTATATCAATTCCTACCCCGGTAGCACTACAAGATCTGTAAGAAACTCTCGATCCCCAATTTCAAGCTTTACATCTTTTACTACTTGGTTAGTCATGATATTATTCCCATGACACTAATACAATAACCACCCTTGACAATTGTAATCACATTCATCTTATGCTTAGATGCAAAAGTAGAACTCACAAAGGAATGTGAAGCACCGAATCAAAGAGCACAACTGCAGGAGGTGATCATTAACAAGAAACTTACCAAATGTGGTGACCACTTCACCAAAGCAGGAATTTCCTCTCTGATGAGTGTAATGAACACGCCATACGACGGACGTTTCCTTGAGCATTCTTGGGAGGGTGGGGACACCTATTTGCCCAATGACCGGTGGTTCTACAGTTCCAACACGGCTTTGTTAGCTGGTGGGACATTGAGCTATACCGCCTGAAGTATTCTTTGGCAAGGAAATTGTGTACCCTTGCGAAAACCAGTTTTAGCTTGATTCTTCTTCCGAGGTGGGCGGTGATGGGACATTAGCATTGGGTGGGAATGATCTTTGGGCCTTGGATATCATTGGTGCCTTTAGACCGAGAAGCACTGAATCAAAGTTTCTTTTGCGGTTCTTAGAAGCGGCATATATCTTATCATTGTTCTCTTGAGTCAGTGTCACTAATAAACTCATTGAAGGTGACACACTTGCGATTGCCCATTGACTTCATCAATTTAGGGAAAGTCCCCTCTTGAAGCTAGCTATTCTCTTAGCGTCGGTATCGACAAACTCTCGGGAGCATACCTCGCCGAGGTTGTTGAATGCCCTGGAGGTATTCATTGAGACTCTTGTTGCCTTGGGTGAGCTTCATAAACTCGGTATGCTTAATGGCCATGAGACCGGGAGGAATAAAGTGTCCTCTGAAGCTGCTGCTGAAACCGACCCCAAACTATCTCGACGCTTTGCGGGAAGGTGGTCTTGTGATGTGTCCACGGATACTGCGGGGCCTTGGAGCTGGTGTGTCTGCATATGTGGCCTTCATACCCTCGGTCAAGCGGAGCAATCCAAACCTTTGCTCTATCGTGCTCAACCATTCATCAGCTTGCAATGGTTCTTACGCCTCCACGAAAAGACAGGAGGCTTTGTATCCATGAAGTCCTTAAAGTCATTGCTTTGTCTTTGGTTTGGCTCGGGTCCTTGGCGGACATGACGATCCTCACGGTTAGCCATCGATGCATAGCCTCCGCTAACATGCGCGTGACTTTCCACCACTTGCTCGCATTAGCTCATTTGGTGTGGGCGGTGGCGGAGGTGGTTGTTCCTCATTTCCCATGCCACGACCATGACGAAGGTTATGATGAGCCATCGCAAAATGTATAGCCAATGAGCAGCGACGATGTGGAAATTTTTAGTAGATGAATCGTATAATTATGCCCAAACTGAGTCCATTGGAGGAATGCATTTAGATAATCAACAGAGGCACAATTATTCATCACAACCACACAACTCATCAAGCGCGTCAATGGACACATAAATGCGATGAACTTAATCAACCACTCGATCCATAGACCGCAAAGACGGAATTTATCAAAGGCTCATCATATCGTGGAGCATAATACGTTCGATAGGTTACATCCAAGCCATAGTGGTTCCAAACTTACATCCAAAGATAACTTATGGTTCGATATTACATCCCCACGATTACTTATTCCAAAGCTACTCGTTCATGCATGAGGATCAACAAAAGACTAGCTCTTGCGCATTAGCTAAGTAGTAAGCTAAACTACGCATCGTCCTCGGAGTCAGTGTCGAAGATCTCTCCTCCATCTTCATCACTAGCAGGCTCCAACTCCTCATCTTCCTCCTCATCAGGTGGAATGTCCTCAGGTCCATTGACCTCCATGTCATCATCACCTTGACCATGATGACACAGAACCCATCTCATCCTCGGGGAGGCGGGAGAGGGTGAAGTTGATTAATGTAACAGGTGAACCTCCTCATGGAGATTGTCATTGTACTCCAAAGCAATTGCCACTTCTTTGCTCTAGCTCTACACAGCCGTGCTCTCAACACATCCTCCTCGTGCGGGCTTCATTCCGTTGGTTCATCACGTGAATCAACATGCGTTCACCGATTGCGGTGAGCAAGCTGTTAACCTCTGAACCTCAAGGGTCTCTTGGTCCTTTTCTGAGTTACTTGCTCCAAGCGGTCTTGAGCCGCATTCCTCTCAAAGTGATCACCCGAGCAAGCTCTGTCCTCAGCCTTTCCTCCTCGGTAGGCTCGGGGCCGGGGCTCACGAGGAGCTAAGCGGTGTGTGCGCGCCCGCCTCCAGCCGGACTTACTGAAAGGTCTCGCCGTGCTTGCATCATCTGTAGCAAAAAGTTACAACATAAGGGAGAATCATTTAAGGGATACGAAATTTAATTATCCGGGACAATCATATTTTAAAGGAGGGAGTAATGCAAGAAATGTCATGTATGCTTGAACATGATGCATGCACGATCCGTCGTCCTCACCATCCTAGAAAAATTTAAAGGCTAGCGAAATATACGGTGGCATACATCGTTCTCTCTCCTATACGGTAGCTAGTCGATCTACAACGATACGTTGTTAGTGTACTGAGAAAATTTCATTTCAGCCCGATAATTTCCCACAATGCATAAAAGCAAGCGATAACTAAATACTTTCATACATACATCCCCCGATGCACATACTCTAGTATCACACTACCCGTCAGAGATACCCACATTTAAGTACTCTCATAGATACATGATTGAACATGTAAATATGCGAGCAACCACAACTTCTCTCCCTAGATCGACGATTGGACGGTCATGCCCTCACAACTCCCACTTACCGGGCGTAGAGGTATTTGATCCAAACATTACCACCCAAGCGGATGGCATCCATACAATAGCACGCCGTATGGAATGACGAAAGCGAAACAAGCAGGAACCCCCAAGTTAGTACTTTAATAAGCCACCTAAGAGTCCTTATTTGGGCATAAGGGATATGACCACTTTGGCAATACTTAGTATTTAATTTAGGATTTTCACAAATACTTTTGTTTTAAATACACAAATAGCGTGTTTAGTGTCAAATCTTGCTCGATGCCGGTATGTAATGAACCGACCAAATCATAAGAACGTAAGTACAAAAACAATCACCGAGGCGATCAAATTCATGCACTTAAGCTCCCATAATCCGGTGAGTCCGGAAATCACGAAGGATTTCAACCAACTCTCGACATACAAACCAAGATCGTAATGATTCAACACAACACATCATTCGTTACAACATTTCACAAGTAGCATTCGGATTACATCCATCGAGTTCAAATAAAATATTACAAACCAAGTTTGAGTGTGCGGAAGCAACATAGTTTAGTACATAACTTCATAGTTTCAATTACATTGCGGATCGAGTCATGTCCCACAAAAGCATTATCGAATGCGAGAACTAGTAGAGACCAGCGCATAGCGGTCTAGTCTTCATCCCAAAGAGGAGGAGAAGCGTGCTTTGCAACAACCAAAGAAGAAGGCGGTCATACGCAGCGGTGGGAAATAAACCACGAGTACGAGAAGGTACTCACTAGACTTACCGACAAAAATCAGAAATAAAAGACACCAAGGATCATGCAAGGCTTTTCGGTGGGCTAGCTTGGCACATTTGCATAAAAGAGCTTATGAGCATAGTGACCAATTTAAACTTAGCATCAAGCTTATCATCATTTACATCCACTAGATTAGCACCTGTACTAGAGCACTCACTTATTAGGAGCAAACAATATTAACCATAGCAGGTATAATAAGGTGGCATCATCATATCATCATTTCCAGAACCATTAAGTATTAAGTGTATCTACATTGGAGATAAGCCCGTCAAGTTCTCACTAACTTGGGGAGGCGGCGATTGAATCGAATTACAACTCAGGTGAGGGGTATTCCTAACTCTCACCCCGGCATACTTTGCAAGGGTAGCCGTGGGTCACCTTTGGAACATCTCGGGAACCAAATTCGCGGGTTCGATCGGCCAAGACTCTCGGGATTACCCTTACCGCCGGGGCGATCGGGACTTTTAAATCACCTGCCCTTGGACTCACGCCCACGGCTCCTTCCGAGGCGCACTTTATACTTATCGACTCCGGGCTGAGGTGAGCTACTCGGCCAGCGGTCGGTCATCGGACACGACCAACTAAGAGAGAGGCATCGTTCAACATGAAGCAGGAAAGGCTCCAAGAATCAGTCCTTAAGCGACTGAGACGGAGTCACTTTGCAAACCGACAAGCCTCCGTCCGGTCTTCATTTCAAATTAAAATCTGGTTCTTTTCCACGATAGCAAATATAGCCAACCGTGCCACATGTATCTTCCTATATCTCGCGGTGGTGAAATCACCCGACTTCTACAGCGTTGAAGCAGGGCTAAGCACTACTCGAGCCTGAGCTACATAGGATTGAGGTAACAATATCTGGACAAGGAATGGGTAACCAATAAAAGCAAGTGTTTGCATCCAACACCTAAACTTAATGCAACAATATATGTAATAATAATATCATAATGCAGTTCGGAAAATAGGAGGCTTAATATGCTCAGGGCTTGCCTTTCACAAAGTTGCAAGGGCGGTGGTCGGGGCACTCAACGGCGACCTCGTCGGCACTTCTCCGAAGGCTGCTCCTCCACGAATCTCCGGCGTCGAATTGCAACTGTCTTTGCTCGCTTTCGGTTCCTCAATTCCAGCAGGTTACTCCTTCCGGTACACCTATTGCATGCCGATGCACAAGATAAATATCATGAATGCATAAGGAATGACATGATGCTCATGATGAATGAATCACAATGGGTGTTTACGAAAACATCACTTTGGACACTCGTTTACAGGAAGTAATTAGCTCTATTCAAATCACTTTAAGCATGTATCCAACTTAACTTAAATAACAAGAGCAACTTACCTAACTTGCATAACCTAAGATAAAGATGCTCATCTTCAGTTAAAGGCCTAACACCTAGCAACAGTACCATGAACTTAGAATAAATGCAGACATGCTTAAAATAACGATTTAAAGCTTCATATGCAACAAGTAGTAACTTAATTCTATCATAACCAGAGTTCTATAACTCCAAATGACTTGCAAGAGGACATTCTGGAAAGCTTATGAAATTCTCTACAATTCATTTGTAAGCATCAAGGCATGATTCTGAAGTTAACCAAATCAATTTCAGTAGACCTAGAATCTGTCCGAATGACGGGGTTGCTAACTTAATTATTTAATGATGGTGCAAAAGCCCAATTTGACCAAACCAAGTTTACCAACTTGTTTTTCATATCTAAGAAACATCAGAAAGTATAGTGCTAGCTTCTAAATAAATTATTTAATATCCTTTTCCAATTTATTTAGTTAATTAGGTGATTTAAGCAATATATAGTAAAACTATTCATAAAAATCTACAAAAATTACAGTAGCTATCACATGCTGCACATAGACTACCATAAAAATTCCAAAGCAATTGGACCAACATAACTTGCTGTATCCAAAATAACAGATGCTATGTCTATTTCTAGCATAATTAGGAAACCTTATTAAAAAGTGTCAAGCAACAGATTTCCTATTTTTCCTAGCATCCTTCTAGCATAAGAATAGCACCCATAAAATTTCACCTTCACTGGATCTATAGAAAAATTATGAAAATTCACACAAGATCCATCTATTAATAAAAGGAAATTCTAAAACTTAAAAACTACACATGCACTAGCTCTAAAATTTTTACTAGAGCTTCACATCAGCAATAACAGACTGCCCACAAAATTTCATAATTTTTGGACCACAGAAACTCAAGATAAAATTCAAACAAGTTTGCATGCTTCTAAAACACATTTCAAACTCCTATTTAATTCATCAAATTTTTCTAAAACATGTGCTCATAGAATATTTTTGTTAAATACTAGACATGACCAGGAACTTAACAAAATTAGAACCATAGCATTTGGATCTATATACTAGGAGCTACCTATTTTCAAGATGTACATCAATCTGTGAAATAAATAAATAAAACGAAATCGGAAAAACACTCAGCCACAATTTGGCCATTACCTAACGGCAATGGCCCTTGAAGCACACAAAGTGCTGCCCAAGACTACTGGCGCTGCCCGAGCTGGACTCCCTTTGAACCACGACAATGACAGGGAGGGCGCTCGGCGATGAGAAAGCGAGGGAGGGAGGCGTCGGGTCGCGTGGCGTAGCTCGCCGCCGGTGGCTCCTCGGCGAGACCATCTACGCTACGACATTCGCCTTGAACATGCGCATCTATTGGTGACCTCAATCGGTGCTATGGTGGTGGCTAGCGGGGTCGGCGACTGACACGGCGGCTCACGGCCACGGCACGGCCGGCTCCGGTGGACCGGCGACGACACGGCTCTAGCGGTGACCCTACAAGCTTCCGGTGGTGTTCCTATGACCTAAGCGGCCGAGGAAGGAATGGGGCGGCGCGGCGGGCAGGCTGCGCGTGGGCGCCAACTCCGGGTGAGCTCCGCCATGGCGCGATGGGGAAGCGAAATGCGCTATTACCGAGGCTCAAACGACCCGGTGAAGGGTGGAGGAGGTGGAGGGGTCACGGCGAGGCTGCGCAGCGGACGGGCAACGCGTTTTCATGATGGTTAGCTCGTCTGGCAGTGGCGATGCTTGGTCGGCAATGGCGGACCGCCGAGCTCGTCGTGCGTTCTTTGCGTTACGTGGGAGGAGAGGAAAACGAAATGGGAGGGAAGTCGCCGGACGGTAGCAGGGGTGCTCAAGACGCAGCAGCTGCGACGCCAGGAGGTGCAATGGCGTGGCGGTAGTGGTCAGCGGCCGTCGTCGGCCTTGGCAGCGCTGCACGCGTCCGGCGCTTTCGAACCCGTCGGCCATATGTTCACGAATCGTTCTTCAAACGCGATTCGGTCATCGTCGAAGGTGTTGTGAGCCATTTCAATGATCATTTGCTCCCAAACCGTGACGAGTTAGTGGAAGATTTGAACATCAAAACTATAGACCTATCTGCCCTCTACACTTTCTTTTCAAAGATCAACACCTAAAAAGTCATGGATCCGAAGTTACATGAAGCTAGAGTTGGCTTGATGCAGCTGGAAACACTATGACTTAGAATATTTTTCTAAGTGTTGAGAACAGCATGTATCTCAGACTTGTGGGCCATGTTTGACCATGTTCCACACGTTTTCATGACTTGGCTATAAAACAACTTTTGTTCCTTGATAAATTTGCTACAACTTTTGTAAAGAGTGCACAGCCATGCAAAGTCTCTAAGTTGCACTTTTTAAACAGTCAAACAATGAGACTCTTATGGTCAATTCTAGTCAACCCTTCACTTGAGGGCAAATCTGTCATTTTGACCTACATGAACAATGTTCCAACAAGTAAACTAAATGTAGTTAAGGTATATTAGACCATGATCAACCATTTTACAAAGTTGTTATTCCACTTCTACTGATCACATGTGATAAAGAAAGTAAAACAAGCAATTCATACGTATGTTTCAATACAATGTTTCACATGTTGCACTACTACCATTCTAAGCAATCAAGCATGAAACACATACAATTTAAAATGTTGCATATGTATGTTTCACAGATAATGACATGATGACATAGCAAATGCACATGTTTATGAATGACATGCAATTAGTGGAAGCCAAACACCTAGGGTGTTACATAGGCTCAGAAATCATATTGGATGCACCCAATGGTACACTTAGGTGACGAGTTTCAAGTGGTAGCTCGTTTTAGTCCATTTGGAGTCGATGTAATCTTGATGCAAGATAGGAGCACGGTTTGCACCGAACGTACCATAGGCTCATAAATCATATTAGATGCACCCAATGGTACACTTAGGTGACGAGGCTCAAGTGGTAGCTCGTTTTAGTCCATTTGGAGACGATGTAATCTTGATGGAAGATAGGTGCACGGTTCGCACCGAACGTACCATAGGCTCAGAAATCATATTGGATGCCCCCAATGGTACACTTAGGCGACGAGGCTCAAGTGGTAGCTCATTTTAGTCCAATTGGAGATGGTGTAATCTTGATGCAAGATAGGTGCACGGTTTGCACCAAACGTACCATAGGCTCAAAAATCATTTATGACGCACCCTATGGAACTCCAAGGTGACGTGGGTCACGTGGAATCTCGTTTCGGTCCGATTGGAGACAGTGTTAATGTCGGTGGAAGACAGGTGCACGGTTGGCGCCAAACGTACCATAGGCTCAGAAATCCTTTTGGATGCACCCGATGGTACTCCTAGGTGACGAAGATCAAGTGGTAGCTCGTTTTGGTCCATTTGGAGATAGTGTAATCTTGATGCAAGATAGGTGCACGGTTTGCACCAAAGATACCATAGGCTCAGAAATCATATTGGATGCACCCAATGGTACATCTAGGTGACGAAGCTCAAGTGGTAGCTCGTTTTGGTCCATTTAGAGATAGTGTAATATTGATGCAAGATAGGTGCTCGGTTTGCACCAAAGATACCATAGGCTCAGAAATCATATTGGATGCACCCAATGGTACAACTAGGTGACGAGGCTCAAGTGGTAGCTCATTTTAGTCCATTAGGAGACAGTGTAAGCTTGATGCAAGATAGGTGCACGGTTTGCACCGAACATACCATAGGCTCAGAAATCATATTGGATGCACCCAATGGTACACTTAGGTGACGAGGCTCAAGTGGTAGCTCGTTTTAGTCGAGACGATGTAATCTTGATGCAAGATAGGTGCACGGTTTGCACCGAACGTACCATAGGCTCAGAAATCATATTGGATGCACCCAATGGTACACTTAGGTGACGAGTTTCAAGTGGTAGCTCGTTTTAGTCCATTTGGAGACGATGTAATCTTGATGCAAGATAGGTGCACGGTTTGCACCGAACGTACCATAGGCTCAGAAATCATATTAGATGCACCCAATGGTACACTTAGGTGACAAGGCTCAAGTGGTAGCTCGTTTTAGTCCATTTGGAGACAGTGTAAGCTTGATGCAAGATTGGTGCATGGTTTGCACCGAACATACCATAGGCTCAGAAATCATATTGGATGCACCCAATGGTACACTTAGGTGACGAGGCTCAAGTGGTAGCTCGTTTTAGTCTATTTAGAGACGATGTAATCTTGATGCAAGATAGGTGCACGGTTTGCACCGAACGTACCATAGGCTCAGAAATCATATTGGATGCACCCAATGGTACACCTAGGTGACGAGGCTCAAGTGGTAGCTCATTTTAGTCCATTTGGAGACAGTGTAAGCTTGATGCAAGATAGGTGCATGGTTTGCACCGAACATACCATAGGCTCAGAAATCATATTGGATGCACCCAATGGTACACTTTGGTGACGAGGCTCAAGTGGTAGCTCGTTTTAGTCCATTTGGAGACGATGTAATCTTGATGCAAGATAGGTGCACGGTTTGCACCGAACGTACCATAGGCTCAGAAATCATATTGGATGCACCCAATGGTACACTTAGGTGACGAGGCTCAAGTGGTAGCTCGTTTTAGTCCATTTCGAGACGATGTAATCTTGATGCAAGATAGGTGCACGGTTTGCACCGAACGTACCATAGGCTCAGAAATCATATTGGATGCACCCAATGGTACACTTAGGTGACGAGGCTCAAGTGGTAGCTCGTTTTAGTCCATTTGGAAACGATGTAATCTTGATGCAAGATAGGTGCACGGTTTGCACCAAATGTACCATTGGCTCAAAAATCATTTATGACGCACCCTATGGAACTCCAAGGTGACGTGGGTCACGTGGAATCTCGTTTCGGTCCGTTTGGAGACAGTGTTAATGTCGGTGGAAGACAGGTGCACGGTTGGCGCCAAACGTACCATAGGCTCAGAAATCCTTTTGGACGCACCCAATGGTACTCCTAGGTGACGAAGCTCAAGTGGTAGCTCGTTTTGGTCCATTTGGAGATAGTGTAATCTTGATGCAAGATAGGTGCACGGTTTGCACCAAAGATACCATAGGCTCAGAAATCATATTGGATGCACCCAATGGTACATCTAGGTGACGAAGCTCAAGTGGTAGCTCGTTATGGTCCATTTGGAGATAGTGTAATATTGATGCAAGATAGGTGCTCGGTTTGCACCGAAGATACCATAGGCTCAGAAATCATATTGGATGCACCCAATGGTACAACTAGGTGACGAGGCTCAAGTGGTAGCTCGTTTTAGTCCATTTGGAGACGATGTAATCTTGATGCAAGATAGGTGCACGGTTTGCACCGAACGTACCATAGGCTCAGAAATCATATTGGATGCACCCAATGGTACACTTAGGTGACGAGGCTCAAGTGGTAGCTCGTTTTAGTCTATTTGGAGACGATGTAATATTGATGCAAGATAGGTGCACGGTTTGCACCGAACGTACCATAAGCTCAGAAATCATATTGGATGCACCCAATGGTACACTTAGGTGACGAGTTTCGAGTGGTAGCTCGTTTTAGTCCATTTGGAGATGATGTAATCTTGATGCAAGATAGGTGCACAGTTTGCACCGAACGTACCATAGGCTCAGAAATCATATTAGATGCACCCAATGGAACACTTAGGTGACGAGGGTCAAGTGGTAGCTCGTTTTAGTCCATTTGGAGACGATGTAATCTTGATGGAAGATAGGTGCACGGTTTGCACCGAACATACCATAGGCTCAGAAATCATATTGGATGCACCCAATGGTACACTTAGGTGACGAGGCTCAAGTGGTAGCTCATTTTGGTCCATTTGGAGATAGTGTAATATTGATGCAAGATAGGTGCACGGTTTGCACCGAAGATACCATAGGCTCAGAAATCATATTGGATGCACCCGATGGTACACCTATGTGACGAGGTTCAAGTGGTAGCTCATTTTAGTCCATTTGGAGACAGTGTAAGCTTGATGCAAGATAGGTGCACGGTTTGCACCGAACATACCATAGGCTCAGAAATCAAATTGGATGCACCCAATGGTACAATTAGGTGACGAGGCTCAAGTGGTAGCTCGTTTTAGTCCATTTGGAGATGATGTAATCTTGATGGAAGATAGGTGCACGGTTTGCACCGAACGTACCATAGGCTCATAAATCATATTAGATGCACCCAATGGTACACTTAGGTGACGAGGCTCAAGTGGTAGCTCGTTTTAGTCCATTTGGAGACAATGTAATCTTGATGGAAGATAGGTGCACGGTTTGCACCGAACGTACCATAGGCTCAGAAATCATATTGGATGCACCCAAAGGTACACTTAGGTGACGAACCTCAAGTGGTAGCTCGTTTTAGTCCATTTGGAGATGGTGTAATCTTGATGCAAGATAGGTGCACGGTTTGCACCAAACGTACCATAGGCTCAAAAATCATTTATGACGCACCCTATGGAACTCCAAGGTGACGTGGGTCACGTGGAATCTCGTTTCGGTCTGATTGGAGACAGTGTTAATGTCGGTGGAAGACAGGTGCACGGTTGGCGCCAAACGTACCATAGGCTCAGAAATCCTTTTGGACGCACCCGATGGTACTCCTAGGTGACGAAGATCAAGTGGTAGCTCGTTTTGGTCCATTTGGAGATAGTGTAATCTTGATGCAAGATAGGTGCACGGTTTGCACCAAAGATACCATAGGCTCAGAAATCATATTGGATGCACCCAATGGTACATCTAGGTGACGAAGCTCAAGTGGTAGCTCGTTTTGGTCCATTTGGAGATAGTGTAATATTGATGCAAGATAGGTGCTCGGTTTGCACCGAAGATACCATAGGCTCAGAAATCATATTGGATGCACCCAATGGTACAACTAGGTGATGAGGCTCAAGTGGTAGCTCATTTTAGTGCATTTGGAGACAGTGTAAGCTTGATGCAAGATAGGTGCACGGTTTGCACCGAACATACCATAGGCTCAGAAATCATATTGGATGCACCCAATGGTACACTTAGGTGACGAGGCTCAAGTGGTAGCTTGTTTTAGTCGAGACGATGTAATCTTGATGCAAGATAGGTGCACGGTTTGCACCGAACGTACCATAGGCTCAGAAATCATATTGGATGCACCCAATGGTACACTTAGGTGATGAGTTTCAAGTGGTAGCTCGTTTTAGTCCATTTGGAGACAGTGTAAGCTTGATGCAAGATTGGTGCACGGTTTGCACCGAACATACCATAGGCTCAGAAATCATATTGGATGCACCCAATGGTACACTTAGGTGACGAGGCTCAAGTGGTAGCTCGTTTTAGTCTATTTAGAGACGATGTAATCTTGATGCAAGATAGGTGCACGGTTTGCACCGAACGTACCATAGGCTCAGAAATCATATTGGATGCACCCAATGGTACACCTAGGTGACGAGGCTCAAGTGGTAGCTCATTTTAGTTCATTTGGAGACAGTGTAAGCTTGATGCAAGATAGGTGCATGGTTTGCACCGAACATACCATAGGCTCAGAAATCATATTGGATGCACCCAATGGTACACTTTGGTGACGAGGCTCAAGTGGTAGCTCGTTTTAGTCCATTTAGAGACGATGTAATCTTGATGCAAGATAGGTGCACGGTTTGCACCGAACGTACCATAGGCTCATAAATCATATTAGATGCACCCAATGGTACACTTAGGTGACGAGGCTCAAGTGGTAGCTCGTTTTAGTCCATTTGGAGACGATGTAATCTTGATGGAAGATAGGTGCACGGTTTGCACCGAACGTACCATAGGCTCATAAATCATATTAGATGCACCCAATGGTACACTTAGGTGACGAGGCTCAAGTGGTAGCTCATTTTAGTCCATTTGGAGACGATGTAATCTTGATGGAAGATAGGTGCACGGTTTGCACCGAACGTACCATAGGCTCAGAAATCATATTGGATGCACCCAATGGTACACTTAGGTGACGAGGCTCAAGTGGTAGCTCGTTTTAGTCCATTTGGAGATGGTGTAATCTTGATGCAAGATAGGTGCACGGTTTGCACCAAACGTACCATAGGCTCAAAAATCATTTATGACGCACCCTATGGAACTCCAAGGTGACGTGGGTCACGTGGAATCTCGTTTCGGTCTGATTGGAGACAGTGTTAATGTCGGTTGAAGACAGGTGCACGGTTGGCGCCAAACGTACCATAGGCTCAGAAATCCTTTTGGACGCACCCGATGGTACTCCTAGGTGACGAAGATCAAGTGGTAGCTCGTTTTGGTCCATTTGGAGATAGTGTAATCTTGATGCAAGATAGGTGCACGGTTTGCACCAAAGATACCATAGGCTCAGAAATCATATTGGATGCACCCAATGGTACTTCTAGGTGACGAAGCTCAAGTGGTAGCTCGTTTTGGTCCATTTGGAGATAGTGTAATATTGATGCAAGACAGGTGCTCGGTTTGCACCGAAGATACCATAGGCTCAGAAATCATATTGGATGCACCCAATGGTACAACTAGGTGACGAGGCTCAAGTGGTAGCTCATTTTAGTCCATTTGGAGACAGTGTAAGCTTGATGCAAGATATGTGCACGGTTTGCACCGAACATACCATAGGCTCAGAAATCATATTGGATGCACCCAATGGTACACTTAGGTGACGAGGCTCAAGTGGTAGCTCATTTTAGTCCATTTGGAGACGGTGTAATCTTGATGCAAGATAGGTGCACGGTTTGCACCGAAGATACCATAGGCTATGAAATCATATTGGATGCACCCAATGGTACACCTAGGTGACGAGGCTCAAGTGGTAGCTCATTTTAGTCCATTTGGAGACAGTGTAAGCTTGATGCAAGATAGGTGCATGGTTTGCACCGAACATACCATAGGCTCAGAAATGATATTGGATGCACCCAATGGTACACTTTGGTGACGAGGCTCAAGTGGTAGCTCGTTTTAGTCCATTTGGAGACGATGTAATCTTGATGCAAGATAGGTGCACAGTTTGCACCGAATGTACCATAGGCTCAGAAATCATATTGGATGCACCCAATGGTACACTTAGGTGATGAGTTTCAAGTGGTAGCTCGTTTTAGTCCATTTGGAGATGATGTAATCTTGATGCAAGATAGGTGCACGGTTTGCACCGAACGTACCATAGGCTCAGAAATCATATTAGATGCACCCAATGGTACACTTAGGTGACGAGGCTCAAGTGGTAGCTCGTTTTAGTCCATTTGGAGACAGTGTAAGCTTGATGCAAGATAGGTGCACGGTTTGCACCGAACATACCATAGGCTCAGAAATCATATTGGATGCACCCAATGGTACACTTAGGTGACGAGGCTCAAGTGGTAGCTCGTTTTATTCTATTTAGAGACGATGTAATCTTGATGCAAGATAGGTGCACGGTTTGCACCGAACGTACCATAGGCTCAGAAATCATATTGGATGCACCCAAGGGTACACCTAGGTGACGAGGCTCAAGTGGTAGCTCATTTTAGTCCATTTGGAGACAGTGTAAGCTTGATGCAAGATAGGTGCATGGTTTGCACCGAACATACCATAGGCTCAGAAATCATATTGGATGCACCCAATGGTATACTTTGGTGACGAGGCTCAAGTGGTAGCTCGTTTTAGTCCATTTGGAGACGATGTAATCTTGATGCAAGATAGGTGCACGGTTTGCACCGAACGTACCATAGGCTTAGAAATCATATTGGATGCACCCAATGGTACACTTAGGTGACGAGGCTCAAGTGGTAGCTCGTTTTAGTCCATTTCGAGACGATGTAATCTTGATGCAAGATAGGTGCACGGTTTGCACCGAACGTACCATAGGCTCAGAAATCATATTGGATGCACCCAATGGTACACTTAGGTGACGAGGCTCAAGTGGTAGCTCGTTTTAGTCCATTTGGAGACGATGTAATCTTGATGCAAGATAGGTGCACGGTTTGCACCAAATGTACCATTGGCTCAAAAATCATTTATGACGCACCCTATGGAACTCCAAGGTGACGTGGGTCACGTGGAATCTCGTTTCGGTCCGTTTGGAGACAGTGTTAATGTCGGTGGAAGATAGGTGCACGGTTGGCGCCAAACGTACCATAGGCTCAGAAATCCTTTTGGACGCACCCGATGGTACTCCTAGGTGACGAAGCTCAAGTGGTAGCTCGTTTTGGTCCATTTGGAGATAGTGTAATCTTGATGCAAGATAGGTGCACGGTTTGCACCGAAGATACCATAGGCTCAGAAATCATATTGGATGCACCCAATGGTACATCTAGGTGACGAAGCTCAAGTGGTAGCTCGTTATGGTCCATTTGGAGATAGTGTAATATTGATGCAAGATAGGTGCACGGTTTGCACCGAACGTACCATAGGCTCAGAAATCATATTGGATGCACCCAATGGTACACTTAGGTGACGAGGCTCAAGTGGTAGCTCGTTTTAGTCTAATTGGAGACGATGTAATATTGATGCAAGATAGGTGCACAGTTTGCACCGAACGTACCATAGGCTCAGAAATCATATTGGATGCACCCAATGGTACACTTAGGTGACGAGTTTCAAGTGGTAGCTCGTTTTAGTCCATTTGGAGATGATGTAATCTTGATGCAAGATAGGTGCACGGTTTGCACCGAACGTACCATAGGCTCAGAAATCATATTAGATGCACCCAATGGTACACTTAGGTGACGAGGCTCAAGTGGTAGCTCGTTTTAGTCCATTTGGAGACGATGTAATCTTGATGGAAGATAGGTGCACGGTTTGCACCGAACATACCATAGGCTCAGAAATCATATTGGATGCACCCAATGGTACACTTAGGTGACGAGGCTCAAGTGGTAGCTCGTGTTAGTCCATTTAGAGATGGTGTAATCTTGATGCAAGATAGGTGCACGGTTTGCACCAAACGTACCATAGGCTCAAAAATCATTTATGACGCACCCTATGGAACTCCAAGGTGATGTGGGTCACGTGGAATCTCGTTTCGGTCCGTTTGGAGACAATGTTAATGTCGGTGGAAGATAGTTGCACGGTTTGTGCCAAACGTGCCATAGGATCTGAAATCATTTTGGACACACCCGTTGGTTCTCCTATGTGATGAGGCTCAAGTGGAAGCTCATTTCAGTCCATTTGGAGATAGTTCTAATCTTGATGCAAGATAGGTGGATGGTTTGCGCCGAATGTACCATAGGCTCATAAATCATTTTGGAGGCACCAGATGGAATTCTAAGGTGATGTGGGTCATCTGGAATCTCATTTCGGTCCGTTTGGAGACTGTTAGTGTCGGTGCAAGATAGGTGCACAGTTGGCGGCAAACGTACCATAGGCTCAAAAATCCTTTTGGACGCACCCGATGGTACTCCTAGGTGACGAAGCTCAAGTGTTAGCTCGTTTCGGTCCACTTGGAGATAGTGTAATCTTGATGCAAGATAGGTGCATGGTTTGTACCGAACGTACCATAGGTTCAGAAATCATTTTGGATGCACCCAATGTACAACTAGGTGACGAGGCTCAACTGGTAGCTCATTTTAGTCCATTTGGAGACAGTGTAAGCTTGACGCAAGATAGGTGCATGGATTGCACCGAACATACCATAGGCTCAGAAATCATATTGGATGCACCCAATGGTATACTTTGGTGACGAGGCTCAAGTGGTAGCTCGTTTTAGTCCATTTGGACACGATGTAATCTTGATGCAAGATAGGTGCACGGTTTGCACCGAACGTACCATAGGCTCAGAAATCATATTGGATGCACCCAATGGTACACTTAGGTGACGAGGCTCAAGTGGTAGCTCGTTTTAGTCCATTTGGAGACGGTGTAATCTTGATGCAAGATAGGTGCACGGTTTGCACCGAAGATACCATAGGCTATGAAATCATATTGGATGCACCCAATGGTACACCTAGGTGACGAGGCTCAAGTGGTAGCTCATTTTAGTCCATTTGGAGACAGTGTAAGCTTGATGCAAGATAGGTGCATGGTTTGCACCGAACATACCATAGGCTCAGAAATGATATTGGATGCACCCAATGGTACACTTTGGTGACGAGGCTCAAGTGGTAGCTCGTTTTAGTCCATTTGGAGACGATGTAATCTTGATGCAAGATAGGTGCACAGTTTGCACCGAATGTACCATAGGCTCAGAAATCATATTGGATGCACCCAATGGTACACTTAGGTGATGAGGCTCATGTGGTAGCTCGTTTTAGTCCATTTGGAGACGATGTAATCTTGATGCAAGATAGGTGCACGGTTTGCACCAAATGTACCATTGTTTCAAAAATCATTTATGACGCACCCTATGGAACTCCAAGGTGACGTGGGTCACGTGGAACCTCGTTTCGGTCCGTTTGGAGACAGTGTTAATGTCGGTGGAAGACAGGTGCACGGTTGGCGCCAAACGTACCATAGGCTCATAAATCCTTTTGGACGCACCCGATGGTACAACTAGGTGACAAGGTTCAAGTGGTAGCTCATTTTAGTCCATTTGGAGACAGTGTAAACTTGATGCATGATAGGAGCACGATTTGCACCGTATGTACCATAGGCTTGGAAATCATTTTGGACGCACCCGATGGAACTCCTAGGTGACATGGGTCACGTGGAATCTCGTTTTGGTCCATTTGGCGGCGTGATGTTAATGTCGGTGCAAGATAGGTGCTGCGGTTTTGCGCCAAACATGCCATTGGATCAGAAATCGTTTTGGATGCACCCGATGGTACTCCTATGTGATGAGGCTCAAGTGGAAGCTCATTTTGATCGGTTTAGAGATATTGCTAATCTTGACGCAAGATAAGTGCATGGTTTGCGCCGAACATATCATAGGCTCATAAAATCATTTTGGAGGCACCAAATGGAACTCCTAGGTGACGTGGGTGATGTGGAATCTCATTTCGGTCCGTTTGGAGACTGTTAGTATCAGTGTAAGATAGGTCGCGGTTGGTTCCTAAGCGTACCATAGGCTCAGAAATCCTTTTAAACGCTTTCCGATGGTACTCCTAGGTGTGAAGCTCAAGTGGTAGCTCGTTTTGGTCCATTTGGACATAGTGTAATCTTGATGCAAGATAGGTGCACGGTTTGCACCAAAGATACCATAGGCTCAGAAATCATATTGGATGCACCCAATGGTACATCTAGGTGACGAAGCTCAAGTGGTAGCTCGTTTTGGTCCATTTGGAGATAGTGTAATATTGATGCAAGATAGGTGCTCGGTTTGCACCGAAGATACCATAGGCTCAGAAATCATATTGGATGCACCCAATGGTACAACTAGGTGACGAGGATCAAGTGGTAGCTCATTTTAGTCCATTTGGAGACAGTGTAAGCTTGATGCAAGATAGGTGCACGGTTTGCACCGAACATACCATAGGCTCAGAAATCATATTGGATGCACCCAATGGTACACTTAGGTGACAAGGCTCAAGTGGTAGCTCGTTTTAGTCTATTTGGAGACGATGTAATCTTGATGCAAGATAGGTGCACGGTTTGCACCGAACGTATCATAGGCTCAGAAATCATATTGGATGCACCCAATGGTACACTTAGGTGACGAGTTTCAAGTGGTAGCTCATTTTAGTCCATTTGGAGACGATGTAATCTTGATGCAAGATAGGTGCACGGTTTCCACCGAACGTACCATAGGCTCAGAAATCATATTGGATGCACCCAATGGTACACTTAGGTGACGAGGCACAAGTGGTAGCTCGTTTTAGTCCATTTGGAGACGATGTAATCTTGATGGAAGATAGGTGCATGGTTTGCACCGAACGTACCATAGGCTCAGAAATCATATTGGATGCACCCAATGGTACACTTATGTGACGAGGCTCAAGTGGTAGCTCGTTTTAGTCCATTTGGAGACGATGTAATCTTGATGCAAGATAGGTGCACGGTTTGCACCGAACGTACCATAGGCTCAGAAATCATATTGGATGCACCCAATGGTACACTTAGGTGACGAGGCTCAAGTGGTAGCTCGTTTTAGTCCATTTGGAGATGGTGTAATCTTGATGCAAGATAGGTGCACGGTTTGCACCAAACGTACCATAGGCTCAAAAATCTTTTATGACGCACCCTATGGAACTCCAAGGTGACGTGGGTCACGTGGAATCTCGTTTCGGTCCATTTGGAGACAATGTTAATGTCGGTGGAAGATAGGTGCACGGTTTGTGCCAAACGTGCCATAGGATCATAAATCATTTTGGACACACCCGTTGGTTCTCCTATGTGATGAGGCTCAAGTGGAAGCTCATTTCAGTCCATTTGGAGATAGTTCTAATCTTGATGCAAGATAGGTGGATGGTTTGCGCCGAATGTACCATAGGCTCATAAATCAATTTGGAGGCACCAGATGGAACTCTTAGGTGACATGGGTCATCTGGAATCTCATTTCGGTCTGTTTGGAGACAGTTAGTGTTAGTGCAAGATAGGTGCTCGGTTGGCGGCAAACGTACCATAGGCTCAAAAATCCTTTTGGACGCACCCGATGGTACTCCTAGGAGACGAAGATCAAGTGTTAGCTCGTTTTGGTCCATTTGGAGATAGTGTAATCTTGACGCAAGATAGGTGCACGGTTTGCACCGTACGTACCATAGGCTCAGAAATCATTTTGGATGCACCCAATGCACACCTAGGTGACGAGGCTCAACTGGTAGCTCGTTTTAGTCCATTTGGAGATAGTGTAATCTTGACGCAAGATAGGTGCACGGTTTGCACCGAATGTACCATAGGCTCAGAAATCGTTTTGGACGCACGCAGTGGAACTCCTAGGTGACGTGGGTCATGTGGAATCTCATTTCGGTCCATTTGGAGACAGTGTTAGTGTCACTACAAGATAGGTGCCTGGTTTGCGCCAAACGTCCCATAGGATCAGAAATCGTTTTGGACACACCCGATCATTCTCCTATGTGATGAGGCTCAGGTTGAAGCTCATTTCGGTCTGTTTGGAGATAGTGCAAATCTTGATGTAAGATAGGTGCACGGTTTGCCCCGAACATACCATAGGCTCAGAAATCATATTGGATGCACCCAATGGTACACTTAGGTGACGAGGCTCAAGTGGTAGCTCGTTTTAGTCCATTTGGACACGATGTAATCTTGATGCAAGATAGGTGCACGGTTTGCACCGAACGTACCATAGGCTCAGAAATCATTTTGGATGCACCCAATGTACACCTAGGTGACGAGGCTCAACTGGTAGCTCGTTTTGTCCATTTGGAGACCGTGTAATCTTGATGCAAGATAGGTGCACGGTTTGCCCGGACATACCACAGGCTCAGAAATCATATTGGATGCACCCAATGGTACAACTAGGTGACAAGGCTCAAGTGGTAGCTCATTTTAGTCCATTTGGAGACAGTGTAAACTTGATGCACGATAGGAGCACGATTTGCACCGTATGTACCATAGGCTTGGAAATCATTTTGGAGACACCCGATGGAACTCCTAGGTGACATGGGTCACGTGGAATCTCGTTTTGGTCCATTTGGCGACAGTGTTAATGTCGGTGCAAGATAGGTCCACGGTTTGCGCCAATCATGCCATTGGATCAGAAATCGTTTTGGATGTACCCGATGGTACTCCTATGTGATGAGGCTCAAGTGGAAGCTCATTTCGATCGGTTTAGAGATATTGCTAATCTTGACGCAAGATAAGTACATGGTTTGCGCCGAACATACCATAGGCTCATAAATCTTTTTGGAGGCACCAAATGGAACTCCTAGGTGACGTGGATGATGTGGAATCTCATTTCGGTCCGTTTGGAGACTGTTAGTATCGGTGTAAGATAGGTGCACGGTTGGCCCCAAACGTACCATAGGCTCAGAAATCCTTTTGGACGCACCCGATGGTACTCCTAGGTGACGAAGCTCAAGTGGTAGCTCGTTTTGGTCCATTTGGACATAGTGTAATCTTGATGCAAGATAGATGCACGGTTTGCACCAAAGATACCATAGGCTCAGAAATCATATTGGATGCACCCAATGGTACATCTAGGTGACGAAGCTCAAGTGGAAGCTCGTTTTGGTCCATTTGGAGATAGTGTAATATTGATGCAAGATAGGTGCTCGGTTTGCACCGAAGATACCATAGTCTCAGAAATCATATTGGATGCACCCAATGGTACAACTAGGTGATGAGGCTCAAGTGGTAGCTCATTTAAGTCCATTTGGAGACAGTGTAAGCTTGATGCAAGATAGGTGCACGGTTTGCACCGAACATACCATAGGCTCAGAAATCATAGTGGATGCACCCAATGGTACACTTAGGTGACGAGGCTCAAGGGGTAGCTCGTTTTAGTCTATTTGGAGACGATGTAATCTTGATGCAAGATAGGTGCACGGTTTTGCAACCGAGCGTATCATAGGCTCGAAATCATATTGGATGCACCCAATGGTACACTTAGGTGACGAGTTTCAAGTGGTAGCTCGTTTTTGTCCATTTGGAGACGATGTAATCTTGATGCAAGATAGGTGCACGGTTTGCACCGAACGTACCATAGGCTCAGAAATCATATTGGATGCACCCAATGGTACACTTAGGTGACGAGGCTCAAGTGGTAGCTCGTTTTAGTCCATTTGGAGACGATGTAATCTTGATGGAAGATAGGTGCACGGTTTGCACCGAACGTACCATAGGCTCAGAAATCATATTGGATGCACCCAATGGTACACTTAGGTGACGAGGCTCAAGTGGTAGCTCGTTTTAGTCCATTTGGAGACGGTGTAATCTTGATGCAAGATAGGTGCACGGTTTGCACCAAATGTACCATAGGCTCAAAAATCTTTTATGACACACCCTATGGAACTCCAAGGTGCCGTGGGTCACGTGGAATCTCGTTTCGGTCCGTTTGGAGACAATGTTAATATCGGTGGAAGATAGGTGCACGGTTTGTGCCAAACGTGCCATAGGATCAAAAATCATTTTGGACACACCCGTTGGTTCTCCTATGTGATGAGGCTCAATTGGAAGCTCATTTCAGTCCATTTGGAGATAGTTCTAATCTTGATGCAAGATAGGTGGATGGTTTGCGCCGAATGTACCATAGGCTCATAAATCAATTTGGAGGCACCAGATGGAACTCTTAGGTGACATGAGTCATCTGGAATCTCATTTGATGCTGTTTTGGAGATAGTGTTAGTGCAAGATAGGTGCTCGGTTGGCGGCAAGCGTACCATAGGCTCAAAATCCTTTTTGGGACGCACCGATGGTACTCCTAGGAGACGAAGCTCAAGTGTTAGCTCGTTTTGGTCCATTTGGAGATAGTGTAATCTTGACGTAAGATAGGTGCACGGTTTGCACCGTACATACCATAGGCTCAGAAATCATTTTGGATGCACCCAATGCACACCTAGGTGACGAGGCTCAACTGGTAGCTCGTTTTAGTCCATTTGGAGATAGTGTAATCTTGGCCTTAAAGATAGGTGCCCGGTTTGCACCGAACGTACCATAGGCTCAGAAATCGTTTTGGACGCACGCAATGGAACTCCTAGGTGACGTGGGTCATGTGGAATCTCATTTCGGTCCATTTGGAGACAGTGTTAGTGTCACTACAAGATAGGTGCCTGTTTTGCAGCAAACGTCCCATAGGATCAGAAATCGTTTTGGACACACCCGATCATTCTCCTATGTGATGAGGCTCAGGTTGAAGCTCATTTCGGTCTGTTTGGAGATAGTGCAAATCTTGATGCAAGATAGGTGCACGGTTTGCCCCGAACATACCATAGGCTCAGAAATCATATTGGATGCACCCAATGGTACACTTAGGTGACGAGGCTCAAGTGGTAGCTCGTTTTAGTCCATTTGGAGACGATGTAATCTTGATGCAAGATAGGTGCACGGTTTGCACCGAACGTACCATAGGCTCAGAAATCATTTTGGATGCACCCAATGTACACCTAGGTGACGAGGCTCAACTGGTAGCTCGTTTTGTCCATTTGGAGACCGTGTAATCTTGATGCAAGATAGGTGCACGGTTTGCCCGGACATACCACAGGCTCAGAAATCATATTGGATGCACCCAATGGTACAACTAGGTGACAAGGCTCAAGTGGTAGCTCATTTTAGTCCATTTGGAGACAGTGTAAACTTGATGCACGATAGGAGCACGATTTGCACCGTATGTACCATAGGCTTGGAAATCATTTTGGACGCACCCGATGGAACTCCTAGGTGACATGGGTCACGTGGAATCTCGTTTTGGTCCATTTGGCGACAGTGTTAATGTCGGTGCAAGATAGGTGCACGGTTTGTGCCAAACATGCCATTGGATCAGAAATCGTTTTGGATGCACCCGATGGTACTCCTATGTGATGAGGCTCAAGTGGAAGCTCATTTCAATCGGTTTAGAGATATTGCTAATCTTGACGCAAGATAAGTGCATGGTTTGCTCCGAACATACCATAGGCTCATAAATCGTTTTGGAGGCACCAAATGGAACTCCTAGGTGACGTGGGTGATGTGGAATCTCATTTCGGTCCGTTTGGAGACTGTTAGTATCGGTGTAAGATAGGTGCACGGTTGGCCCCAAACGTACCATAGGCTCAGAAATCCTTTTGGACGCACCCGATGGTACTCCTAGGTGACGAAACTCAAGTGGTAGCTCGTTTTGGTCCATTTGGACATAGTGTAATCTTGATGCAAGATAGGTGCACGGTTTGCACCAAAGATACCATAGGCTCAGAAATCATATTGGATGCACCCAATGGTACATCTAGGTGACGAAGCTCAAGTGGTAGCTCGTTTTGGTCCATTTGGAGATAGTGTAATATTGATGCAAGATAGGTGCTCGGTTTCCACCGAAGATACCATAGGCTCAGAAATCATATTGGATGCACCCAATGGTACAACTAGGTGACGAGGCTCAAGTGGTAGCTCATTTTAGTCCATTTGGAGCGATGTAAGCTTGATGCAAGATAGGTGCACTAGGCTTTATTGGATGCCCAAGATACTATAGGCTCTATTTGGAAATCATATTGGATGCACCCAATGGTACACTTAGGTGACGAGGCTCAAGTGGTAGCTCGATTTAGTCCATTTGGAGACGATGTAATCTTGATGGAAGATAGGTGCACGGTTTGCACCGAACGTACCATAGGCTCAGAAATCATATTGGATGCACCCAATGGTACACTTAGGTGACGAGGCTCAAGTGGTAGCTCGTTTTAGTCCATTTGGAGAGCGATGTAATCTTGATGGAAGATAGGTGCACGGTTTTTGCAATTGAGCGTACCATAGGCTCGAGAAATCATATTGGATGCACCCAATGGTACACTTAGGTGACGAGGCTCAAGTGGTAGCTCGTTTTAGTCCATTTGGAGACGGTGTAATCTTGATGCAAGATAGGTGCACGGTTTGCACCAAACGTACCATAGGCTCACCCAAAATCTTTTATATGACGCCCTATGGAACTCCAAGGTGACGTGGGTCATGTGGAATGTGGAATCGTTTGGTCCGTTTGGAGACAATGTTAATATCGGTGGAAGATAGGTGCACGGTTTGTGCCAAACGTGCCATAGGATCAGAAATCATTTTGGACACACCCGTTGGTTCTCCTATGTGATGAGGCTCAAGTGGAAGCTCATTTCAGTCCATTTGGAGATAGTTCTAATCTTGATGCAAGATAGGTGGATGGTTTGCGCCGAATGTACCATAGGCTCATAAATCAATTTGGAGGCACCAGATGGAACTCTTAGGTGACATGGGTCATCTGGAATCTCATTTCGGTCTGTTTGGAGACAGTTAGTGTTAGTGCAAGATAGGTGCTCGGTTGGCGGCAAACGTACCATAGGCTCAAAAATCCTTTTGGACGCACCCGATGGTACTCCTAGGAGACGAAGCTCAAGTGTTAGCTCGTTTTGGTCCATTTGGAGATAGTGTAATCTTGACGCAAGATAGGTGCACGGTTTGCACCGTACGTACCGTAGGCTCAGAAATCATTTTGGATGCACCCAATGCACACCTAGGTGACGAGGCTCAACTGGTAGCTCGTTTTAGTCCATTTGGAGATAGTGTAATCTTTGACGCAAGATAGGTGCACGGTTTGCACCGAATGTACCATAGGCTCGTAAATCATTTTGGGACGCACGCGGTGGAACTCCTAGGTGACGTGGGTCATGTGGAATCTCATTTCGGTCCATTTGGAGCAGTGTTAGTGTCACTACAAGATAGGTGCTGGGTTTGCGTAAGCGTCCCATAGGCTCAGAAATTGTTTTGGACACACCTGATCATTCTCCTATGTTATGAGGCTCAGGTTGAAGCTCATTTCGGTCTGTTTGGAGATAGTGTAAATCTTGATGCAAGATAGGTGCACGGTTTGCCCCGAACATACCATAGGCTCAGAAATCATATTGGATGCACCCAATGGTACACTTAGGTGACGAGGCTCAAGTGGTAGCTCGTTTTAGTCCATTTGGAGACGATGTAATCTTGATGCAAGATAGGTGCACGGTTTGCACCGAACGTACCATAGGCTCAGAAATCCTTTTGGATGCACCCAATGTACACCTAGGTGACGAGGCTCAACTGGTAGCTCGTTTTGTCCATTTGGAGACCGTGGAATCTTGATGCAAGATAGGTGCACGGTTTGCCCGGACATACCACAGGCTCAGAAATCATATTGGATGCACCCAATGGTACAACTAGGTGACAAGGCTCAAGTGGTAGCTCATTTTAGTCCATTTGGAGACAGTGTAAACTTGATGCACGATAGGAGCACGATTTGCACCGTATGTACCATAGGCTTGGAAATCATTTTGGACACACCCGATGGAACTCCTAGGTGACATGGGTCACGTGGAATCTCGTTTTGGTCCATTTGGCGACAGTGTTAATGTCGGTGCAAGATACGTGCACGGTTTGCGCCAAACATGCCATTGGATCAGAAATCGTTTTGGATGCACCCGATGGTACTCCTATGTGATGAGGCTCAAGTGGAAGCTCATTTCGATCGGTTTAGAGATATTATTAATCTTGACGCAAGATAAGTGCATGGTTTGCGCCGAACATACCATAGGCTCATAAATCGTTTTGGAGGCACCAAATGGAACTCCTAGGTGACGTGGGTGATGTGGAATCTCATTTCGGTCCGTTTGGAGACTGTTAGTATCGGTGTAAGATAGGTGCACGGTTGGCCCCAAACGTACCATAGGCTCAGAAATCCTTTTGGACGCACCCGATGGTACTCCTAGGTGACGAAGCTCAACTGATAGCTCGTTTTGGTCCATTTGGACATAGTGTAATCTTGATGCAAGATAGGTGCACGGTTTGCACCAAAGATACCATAGGCTCAGAAATCATATTGGATGCACCCAATGGTACATCTAGGTGACGAAGCTCAAGTGGTAGCTCATTTTGGTCCATTTGGAGATAGTGTAATATTGATGAAAGATAGGTGCTCGGTTTGCACCGAAGATACCATAGGCTCAGAAATCATATTGGATGCACCCAATGGTACAACTAGGTGACGAGGCTCAAGTGGTAGCTCATTTTAGTCCATTTGGAGACAGTGTAAGCTTGATGCAAGATAGGTGCACGGTTTGCACCGAACATACCATAGGCTCAGAAATCATATTGGATGCACCCAATGGTACACTTAGGTGACGAGGCTCAAGTGGTAGCTCGTTTTAGTCTATTTGGAGACGATGTAATCTTGATGCAAGATAGGTGCACGGTTTGCACCGAACGTATCATAGGCTCAGAAATTATATTGGATGCACCCAATGGTACACTTAGGTGACGAGTGTCAAGTGGTAGCTCGTTTTAGTCCATTTGGAGACGATGTAATCTTGATGCAAGATAGGTACACGGTTTGCACCGAACGTACCATAGGCTCAGAAATCATATTGGATGCACCCAATGGTACACTTAGGTGACGAGGCTCAAGTGGTAGCTCGTTTTAGTCCATTTGGAGACGATGTAATCTTGATGCAAGATAGGTGCACGGTTTGCACCGAACATACCATAGGCTCAGAAATCATATTGGATGCACCCAATGGTACACTTAGGTGACGAGGCTCAAGTGGTAGCTCGTTTTAGTCCATTTGGAGATGGTGTAATCTTGATGCAAGATAGGTGCACGGTTTGCACCAAACGTACCATAGGCTCAAAAATCTTTTATGACGCACCCTATGGAACTCCAAGGTGACGTGGGTCACGTGGAATCTCGTTTCGGTCCGTTTGGAGACAATGTTAATGTCGGTGGAAGATAGGTGCACGGTTTGTGCCAAACGTGCCATAGGATCAGAAATCATTTTGGACACACCCGTTGGTTCTCCTATGTGATGAGGCTCAAGTGGAAGCTCATTTCAGTCCATTTGGAGATAGTTCTAATCTTGATGCAAGATAGGTGGATGGTTTGCGCCGAATGTACCATAGGCTCATAAATCAAGTTGGAGGCACCAAATGGAACTCTTAGGTGACATGGGTCATCTGGAATCTCATTTCGGTCTGTTTGGAGACAGTTAGTGTTAGTGCAAGATAGGTGCTCGGTTGGCGGCAAACGTACCATAGGCTCAAAAATCCTTTTGGACGCACTCGATGGTACTCCTAGGAGACGAAGCTCAAGTGTTAGCTTGTTTCGGTCCATTTGGAGATAGTGTAATCTTGATGCAAGATAGGTGCACGGTTTGCACCGTATGTACCATAGGCTCAGAAATCATTTTGGATGCACCCAATGCACACCTAGGTGACGAGGCTCAATTGGTAGCTCGTTTTAGTCCATTTGGAGATAGTGTAATCTTGACGCAAGATAGGTGCACGGTTTGCACCAATGTACCATAGGCTCAGAAATCGTTTTGGACGCACGCAGTGGAACTCCTAGGTGACGTGGGTCATGTGGAATCTCATTTCGGTCCGTTTGGAGACAGTGTTAGTGTCACTACAAGATAGGTGCCTGGTTTGCGCCAAACGTCCCATAGGATCAGAAATCGTTTTGGACGCACCCAATCATTCTCCTATGTGATGAGGCTCAGGTTGAAGCTCATTTTGGTCTGTTTGGAGATAGTGCAAATCTTGATGCAAGATAGGTGCACGGTTTGCCCCGAACATACCATAGGCTCAGAAATCATATTGGATGCACCCAATGGTACACTTAGGTGACGAGGCTCAAGTGGTAGCTCGTTTTAGTCCATTTGGACACGATGTAATCTTGATGCAAGATAGGTGCACGGTTTGCACCGAACGTACCATAGGCTCAGAAATCATTTTGGATGCACCCAATGTACACCTAGGTGACGAGGCTCCACTGGTAGCTCGTTTTGTCAATTTGGAGACCGTGTAATCTTGATGCAAGATAGGTGCACGGTTTGCCCGGACATACCACAGGCTCAGAAATCATATTGGATGCACCCAATGGTACAACTAGGTGACAAGGCTCAAGTGGTAGCTCATTTTAGTCCATTTGGAGACAGTGTAAACTTGATGCACGATAGGAGCACGATTTGCACCGTATGTACCATAGGCTTGGAAATCATTTTGGACGCACCCGATGGAACTTCTAGGTGACATGGGTCACGTGGAATCTCGTTTTGGTCCATTTGGCGACAGTGTTAATGTCGGTGCAAGATAGGTGCACGGTTTGCGCCAAACATGCCATTGGATCAGAAATCGTTTTGGATGCACCCGATGGTACTCCTATGTGATGAGGCTCAAGTGGAAGCTCATTTCGATCGGTTTATAGATATTGCTAATCTTGACGCTAGATAAGTGCATGGTTTGCGCCGAACATACCATAGGCTCATAAATCGTTTTGGAGGCACCAAATTTAACTCCTAGGTGACGTGGGTCATGTGGAATCTCATTTCGGTCCGTTTGGAGATTGTTAGTATCGGTGTAAGATAGGTGCACGGTTGGCCCCAAACGTACCATAGGCTCAGAAATCCTTTTGGACGCACCCGATGGTACTCCTAGGTGACGAAGCTCAAGTGGTAGCTCGTTTTGGTCCATTTGGAGATAGTGTAATATTGATGCAAGATAGGTGCACGGTTTGCACCGAAGTTACCTGTTAAGAACCCGCTAGGGTTTGTGGACGATCTTTCGATAAGAGGCATGAGATAACTCGATTTGGTGGATGGAGATGACGTTCACGGCCCGACTATAGACTTCCATGACTGCGCCTTAGCAACCGATACACCACCTCCAAAGGCCGTCACGATCTTGTGGAGCGTGACAACCAGCCACTAGGGCTCCTTTCCTGCAAGCAATCGAAGAACTAGCAAGAACAAGGAAACAAGCACTGAATTTGCAAGATGAAATTGAAAACCTCAAACTGAATCTTATTATGAGTGGGGTTCCGAAGACAAGGAGACGGTCGGCTGGATCAGCACGCGCGCCTACAAGCAAGTAGCAAAGGCTAAACTTGTCTAAACAAAACCCGAGTGTCTTGGCGGCGGCCAAAGGGTATATAACATGGGGTGGATGACCAACAAGATGTTTGGGTCATACTCTAACCCTAAGACACATCCCTAATGGACCCTAAGACGATACACAGCCCATCGGACTAAAATAAGGTGACGCAACACCCTGGACATAAAGACCTCTCGACGGTAATTGAATAATTGCCGATGCTGCCCGATAGATATGCACGTGGAACTGGTTCCATATGAAAGTAGACTTGATAAGCTTTCCAACAAGTCCTAAAGCGCCCAAATCCGACTCCGTATGCAACCGTGGTGATGGTCACAAGTTGGTGCCTTTCTGTAGTCCGAATCCAGCCATCATGAATCCTTCTCCCTTTTGGTCTTCTCCTTGGTTCCTAATCAAAACAAGAGTGCACGCATTTCCAAGATCTAAACAAGATGGACAGGAGCTCAAGAGGCAACTCACTTGATGATTAATTTTACGAGCACGAGCACGAGTAAGAGGACCAGCGATAGGTACTGGTGTCGGCGCGGATGCGTCGTCGGTGTTGATGTCCTCATCATCCTCCCCTTCTTGCATTTGAGTCGTCCTCGACTCAAGCTCATCTTCCTCACCCAAATATGGCTTTAAATCTGCAATGTTAAATGTGGGACTAACCCCAAAATATGCTAGAAGATCAAGTTTATATGCATTCTCATTAATCCGTTGTAATACCCTAAATGGTCCATCAGCTCTAGGCATCAATTTAGACTTTCTCAATGCAGGAAACCTCTCCTTTCTCAAATGCAACCAAACCAAATCTCCAGGTTCAAAATTTATTGCTTTTCGACCTTTATCACCAGCAAACTTATATTTAGCATTCATACGCTCTATGTTTTGTTTAGTTGTTTCATGTAGTTTCAACATTAATTCAGCTCGTTGTTTAGCATCAAAATTTAATTTTCCGAAGTTGGCAAAGGCATTAAATCAATAGGAGCACGTGGTAACAAGCCATAAACAATCTCAAATGGACACATCTTTGTTGTAGAATGCATTGAACGATTATAAGCAAACTCAATATGAGGCAAACAATCTTCCCACATCTTAATATTTTTCTTTAAAACAGCCCTTAACATAGTTGATAAAGTTCTATTCACAACTTCGGTTTGACCATCAGTTTGGGGATGACAAGTGGTAGAAAATAAAAGTTTAGTCCCCAATTTAGCCCATAAAGTTCTCCAAAAATGGCTAAGAAATTTAACATCTCGATCGAAACAATTGTGTTTGGCACACCATGCAAACGAACAACTTCACGAAAGAACAAATCAGCAATATGTGTGGCATCATCGGTTTTATGACAAGGTATAAAGTGTGCCATTTTCAAAAATCTATCCACAACCAAAAAAAACAACATCACGGCCCTTCCTAGTCCTTGGTAATCCCAACACAAAATCCATAGAAATATCTTCCCAAGGAGCATTAGGAACAGGTAGAGGCATATACAAACCATGTGCATTTAAGCGTGACTTAGCCTTTTGACATGTCGTCGTGCAAGCGAGACAAATCTCTCCACATCTCTCCGCATCTTTGGCCAAAAGAAATGATCAGCAAGGATGTCCTCCGTCTTCTTTGCTCCAAAATGTCCCATCAAACCACCTCAAATGCGCTTCTGTAACAACAACAAACAAACGGAGCTAGCTGGAATGCATAGCTTGTTAGCTCTAAACACAAAGCCATCATTCACAACAAATTTATTCCACGCTTTTCCATCTTTACATTGCAGTAAGACATCCTTAAAATCATCATCATGCACATATTGTTCTTTAATTGTTTCCAAACCAAAGATCTTATAGTCAAGTTGTGTCAACAAAGTATATCTCCTAGACAAAGCATCGGCAATGACATTCTCTCTTTTCCTTTCTTGTGTTTAATTACATAAGGGAAAGATTCAATAAATTCAACCCACTTAGCATGTCTATGATTCAGTTTTTCCTTGACTACGAATATGCTTCAACGATTCATGATCGTAATGTATAACAAATTCTTTAGGCCACAAATAATGCTGCCATGTTTCCAACGTTCGCACAAGTGCATACAATTCTTTGTCATAAGTAGAATAATTCAGCATAGGTCCACTTAGTTTCTCACTAAAATATGCAACGGGTTTTCCTTCTTGCAATAAAACACCACCCATTCCAATTCCACTAGCATCACATTCAAGTTCAAAAGTCTTATTAAAATCAGGAAGTTGGAGCAGAGGTGCATGTGTTAACTTATCTTTTAGCATGTGGAAAGAATGTTCTTGTGCTTTGCCCCAAGAAAAGGACACTCCCTTCTTTGTAAGTTCATGTAACGGTGCAGCAATGGTGCTGAAATCTTTCACAAATCGGCGATAAAAACCAGCAAGTCCTAGGAAACTCCGCACTTGTGTGATCATCGTGGGTACAGGCCATCCTTGTATAGCTTCAATCTTGGATTTATCAACCTCAATTCCCTGTGGAGTAACAACATAGCCAAGAAACGCTACTCGATCGGTGCAAAAAGTGCACTTCTCAAGGTTACCAAATAAACGTGCATCACGTAGAGCATTAAAAACAGCACGCAAATGATCAAGGTGTTCATCCATGGATTTGTAAATCAAGTATATCATCAAAGTAGAGACGACAACAAATTTCCCAATGAAAGCTCGCAAAACCTCATTCATTAATCTCATGAAAGTACTAGGTGTATTAGTTAACCCAAAAGGCATTACTAACCACTCATACAAACCGAACTTAGTTTTGAAAGCCGTTTTCCATTCATCTCCCAATTTCATACGAATCTAGTGGTACCCACTCACGCAAATCAACTTTTGAAAATAGAACGGCACCACTCAATTCATCAAGCATATCATCTAATCGCGGAATAGGGTGTCGATATCGAATGGTGATATTATTAATAGCCCTACAATCAACACACATACGCCGGAGTTCCATCTTTCTTAGGCACTAAAATTCTATGGAACAAAGACAAGGACTAAGAGATTCACGCACATAACCTTTGTCTAGTAGTTCTTGCACTTGTCGCTGAATTTCCTTTGTTTCTTCCGGATTTGTCTCTGTATGGCTTACGGTTTGGCAAAGATGCACCAGGAATAAGATCAATTTGGTGCTCAATCCCGCGTATTGGTGGCAGCCCCACTAGTATCTCACTTGGGAACACATCGAATACTCCCGCAAAACGTTAGCAACAAAGCAGGAGGCAAAGAACGTTGCATATCCTCATTTGAAATCAAAGCATCCTTGCATACCAAAGCATAAGCAACAGAGGTGGATGCATTGAACTCATTAATATCAGATTTTGTGGCAAGCATACATCGTCCTTTCAGTTTTATCTCATCTTTGTCTTCAATTATAGATTTGTCATTTTTATTGCTCTCGCTCTTGGATTTAGCAGCCCTAGCAACATCAGTTTGCATAATAGCTTCAGGAGACATAGGATGCAACACAATTTTTTGATCATGGTATAGAAAAGAATATTGATTTGATCTACCATGATGCATAGAATCCCTATCAAATTGCCAAGGTCTACCTAGCAGAATATTGCAAGCTTGCATAGGCACAACATCACATTCAACAATATCTTTATATGTCCCGATGGCAAAATTGATTCGCACAAGTCTAGTTACCTTGGCCTTACCATTGTTGTTCAACCATTGGATGTAGTAGGGATGCGGGTGTGGTTTGGTGGTGAGTGCAAGCTCGCACGTACCATGTCATTTGCTTGCCAAGTTGTTGCAGCTACCCCATCAATGATCATGCGGCAAGAACGGTATTTGATGACACACTTTGTTTGAAATAAGGTGTGTCGCTGATTTGCTCTCGCCTTCTCCATTTGTGCACTAAGCACTTCATGCACGCGATCAAGCTCTCATAGTGGTCCGCGTCATTTGCATTAACATGTTCTTCTATTTGTTCTTCACTACCGCATGGTCACCGCAAGCAATGCAAGTGTATCTTCATCAAAATCACTAGCAGATAAACACTCACCATCATCTTTGATAATCATGACACGCTTGTTTGGACAATCACGCATCACATGCCCATATCCCTAGCACCGGTGACATTGTATGTTGCTTGTTCTACCCGTCGATGCCACGAATGAAGTACTTGCAGCAGGCTTTTGTATTGTCTTCGCAACTGAATTTATGGGAGCAACTCGAGTCTTGTCATTGGATGATGGCGTAGGAGTACGTGGAGATGGAGTTGTAGCCGTATGCGTTGTTGCCATGAACTAGCTTTCCCTCTGAAGCATTAGTCCTTGCACTAGCACGTCGTCCTCACTGACTTTCCTTTCAGCTTTATAAGCAAGATGAAACAAATGGTTTACGCTATTGTATTCTTTGTAAGCGAGGATGTCCTGAATTTCCCGATTTAACCCGCCCAAAAATCTAGCCATAGCAGGTTCCTCATCCTCCTCTAAATTACAACGCAACATACCTGTTTGTAATTCCTAATAATATTCTTCTACACTTTTAGCACCTTGTCTCAATTGCTGCAACTTATTTATCATATCACGAGCTTAATAAGATGGAACAAATCTAGCTCTCATGGCTCGTTTCAGCGCATCCCAAGTTTTAGGTAGTTTATTAGGATTTTTCTTGCTATATTCTATCCACCAAACATAAGCAAAATCTGTAAACTTGCTAGTAGCAGCCCTAACATGTGTAGTCTCAGGAAAGTCATGGCAAGCAAACTTTTGATCAACAGCAATCTCCCAAGTAATATATGCATCAGGGTCATATTTACCATCAAAAGGAGGTATCTTAAATTTAATCTTACTGAAGGCATCTGTTGACACAAAATGTGACGCACTGTGCCCCACACACAGCAAGCCGGAAAGCGTAGCTTCAATTGGGTGCCCGGGTGCTTCGTGATCCGGAAACGTGCCAGTCAGTTTGACCTGAAAAAACTAACAAGGGATAAAACAGTTAAATGCCAAACCGGAACATGTCGGGTGAGACCAGACAGTTCCATATATCTGACCCGAAGCCACTTACAACGACATACGCCTATAGGAAGCTATCGCCAAACAAGTTTATAAACCATTCTGGCTAATCGTAAGATGAGCATACATAAAGATCCGATTGCCGAATGCATGTGCATGGGAAGACATGTTTGAACAAGTGAAATTAATCATGAGTTAATGCATAACCAAGCTCAAGCAATCCAAATTTTGAGTTGGGGTCCATGAAGAAGGAACGTGCAAATAAACACGATTAAACTAATCTAAAACCTGCATCTGCCGCACGACACCTAGTTTTGTCAAAGCTTAAACGTAATTAACATGCATGAACCCACGACATGTGACAATCTAGATTAAAATAATTCAGCCATTACGAGCATGTTATCTATTTGCAAAGGTAATACGAAAGTAATGATCATTGAAGCATGAATAAAACCATAAGAGAGGGCCGAACAATATCAATCTAGATTGGGCAGAAGTGTGTTACAAATATATAAAATATTTAAAACATGCAACACAGGATAACTTAATGAATCTATTTAGATTTTGCCGTATCTAATAGAGCCGATAACTGTCTTGCCTTCACTAAGCATATTGAGCAAACGCCTGCCGCACGGTATCTACTCATAAACAAAGCATAAGCAAAGACTTCTTGCTTGTCAAACAAAGATCCGCCGCACGATCATTGAAAACAAACAAGACTACTTGCATCACGTCTAAATCCACCGCATGATACTAAACATGATAACAAGGTTGTCGGAACTTACGGAGGTCGACGGATCGATGACTCCTCTCGAAGAACTCGACGACACGACAAAAGGACTCAAAAGTTGGCACGGGACCGGTTGTATTGATTTGGTTGTGAACCTCTATTACAATGGTCGAGGGTCAATATTTATACCCTAGACAAAACACGAGTCCTAAAAGACTACAATTTACAAAGGAACTCTTAAACAAACTTGGAAACTACGATTCCTTGCCCTAAACTCTCAGAGTCCTTTATTATTACAACTTTCATCTTTTCGATCGGCTTTTGCTCGCCATCTTCGCTTTCCCAAATGGAGTCACCACCTTCAAAGTAACCAACCGCACAAGTATTTATTAATCGCTCGTTTTGTTTGTCAATGTCCTTCTCTTCTTCCGTATATGGGTCCACCTGTCATCTTCCAAGTCGACCAAAATCCGGTGTTAACACATGCCCCTCAATTTCGGGATAAAAGTTGTTTTATTCTCAAATTGACCACAAGCTCCTTCTCCCTCCTAGGTCAGCACCGTTCAACACCGCAGCCGCTATCCAAAAATTCAAGCTTTCAGCGCAACCTCGGACCCACTTCGAATCTTCAATGGCAACCCAAGATGAAATTCCAGAGGTAAACTTCACTTATATTCGGCAATTTCCACTTGATCTTTCCGTTCTTCTTTTGGCTCATTCCTCTTTGATTTCAATCACCCTTTACAGAATACAAGAATCAGATTTTGATCCCTTATGTCGCCAACCCCGATTCCTATTTCCTCGCCCAATGGGAAATTTCGACCCTTTGAAATTATCGAGAAGGAAACCCAAAGAATCCCTTTCAAATCTGGGATCACCTTGCCAAACCGATGGCCAAACACGTTCAAGAATTGGCCATTTCCCCAATCATTGGATGGCGGAATTGGGCACAGAGAATCTCGGAGAAAAAAAGACCATCGGGAAAGTCAAGACATCGGTCATTGTCCGGAATTATCCTTAGCGAAACACCCGTAAACGATTCCCTTTTGATAGCAGACTTCCCATTTTTGGTCCGACACCATTAATGCCTTCATCTTCGCCATGGTATGATGACCATCACTCTAATAACGTGTTCATGATGACCGGCTTGAACGTGTCACTACCAAGATACCCTCATAAGTACAAGAGCAAAAGTAATCAAAGAGCCGCTCACTGGATGTGGATGGGTCAAATACATCCGAACTACATGAATGCATCCGCATCATTTTCGACAAAGAGTTGAAAGCCTTCATGAACATGTGGCTATGCAGATTCATCTTCGTGGAAAATCCAATGAACCAACTCGAATCATATGGTGATGGTGAAGATTTAGTCGCAGCACTCTCGATCCCACTAGGCAAATATCTTTTGGGGTCTCATTTTATCATATGATGCATCGATTACTCTTGAGATGCGCCAAGGTGGAGAAATCTCTTGTGTGAATGGTCCCTAGTGGCTAATTCAGATGTGGCTCCAGCTATACATGCATCGATAACCTCTCTCCGAGCCTATTCAATCTAAGTTTTCCTTCAGCTTAACTATGTCAAGGCAACACAAAGAAAGGTTAAGGCTTGTCGGACTTATGGGGAAGCAAAGATCATCTATCAGCATTGACATAGACATTGGTCATTTCTTCAAGCTGTTTTTCAAAGGATTCGGTAATGTGCTCTGGTTCCCTTACAGAGAAAATGAAAATTTGACTTTGCCCTGCAAGTTTAGCTATGAAATTGGTTGTTCAGGTCAAGAATCCACGGAGATCTTCAACTCCTTTATCAAACCTTGCACTCTGCCAGCCGAATTTCATCATGGGAGGTTAGTGCAGTCCACCTATGAATTCTACTATCCAAATATGGTGGCTAGACAATTAGGATGTGGCCAGCTGCCCCCAAGATTCCTCTTCTCAACAATCATAAAGCCAAGGGAAGTAATAACAGAAAGAATGGAAGCCAAGAAAATCTTTGAATTAGGATGGGAATTGCCAACATACGAACCATCTCCATTTGGGCTAATAGATGTTGCTCATCCCTTCTTTGTCTCTTGGTGGCAAGAATGGCATGCTCATATCTTCAATATATCAGTTCATCCTTTATGCAAAAACTTGCAGCCCGATTTTGCTTCTGATAGTGAGGTAATTTCATTAGGCTCACCATTTCCTGCTCTTGAATTCACTTCTTATTTTAACATCTAGTTATGCATAGGATCTTGAATCTACTCCCCCGCCAAAGCAATCCAAGATTATTCTATTTGGTCCCAAGCTCGCTCTGGGTTTGATGCTCCAAAATTAAAGGAATTCATGAAAATTTCGCAACTTTGGATTCAAGACCTCTAAAGGTACTCATGAGAACTCCCTGCTACTTCAAATGTTTGCATCTTCAAGAGGAAAAAGCAAAAGGAAAACACCTGAAAGTTTTCTCTTACCCAAGAAACCAAGGACCAAGAAAGCCAAATCATCTCTTAAGGTATGAACCTTTTATCCTCTATCAAAGTTAACAACCCCACTTAGCAATAAACCCGACCACCTCTATATTCATTACTTCCATTGCAGCCACAAGTTAAAATTCCCAGACTAGGCAAGCACCTCAAAGAATTGTAAAACCAACTCCTCAAGTTTCTACCGAAAATGAAGAAATCCATGATGTTGAAGCTTCAGAGACTCATGAAGTCAAGGTTCAAAGGCTCATAAATCTGATGAGACTATAGGTAACATCGTTCAACCAATTCTCTTTTTCTTCTTTTTCTTTTTAAATAACATCTATCCTTTATGCTCATTATCATTTACTTTATAGATGAAATCTTAGACGAACCGGCAAGGGAAACTTCTCCGATCAAGCTCCAAACCCATCTCTTCCGAACATTCACCAAGTCTTCCAAAGAAGCTGTGGTATAACCCATCCTCGATGATCAATCATTCAGCAGTAATGCCTTGTCTTACACTATATTTTAGCAAATTCACCCAATCGGCTAACACCTCCTTTCTTCTCTTTTCTTTTAGAAGAACATTACTAAACCAACCACCAGCCTACTCCTTCTCTATTGAGGACTACATCATTGAGAAAGGTGAAGAGATTACTTCTCAACAAACCTTATCATTTGGAAAATCAGCTCGGCTAAAAGAGGTGATCATTCTCTTGAACAAGGATACCATTAGTCCGGGTTCAGATGCAGATCGATAAGAGACCTCCTTGAACTCATTGATGAAGATATCCTTCGCCTCAAGGCCCCCTAGAATCTGCAGCCCATCTTGATGACCACTTTGCCATGGTGAGAAGGGCAACCAAGAACATATCTTCGAGGGTCGCTTTGCGTAAAGATAGATCTTTGAAGAAGCTGGAGATTAAAGATCTTCACTCTCATATCCAGACTACAAGAAATTCCTTGACAACCTTGGAGCCCGAATCGAAAGCCATGGAGGATGAAAAAAAGGACTAGAAGCTCAACTAGTCGAATCGAATGCCAAAATTAGGTCTCACAGGCCCATATAGCTAATTTGTCAAGAACATAGAAGCAAACTTCACTAAAGATAACTTCGCCATCAAAGAAGATCAGCAAATCAAAACTAAGTTATCCAAAGATCCAGAGTTCAAGATGAGGATCGTAAAGTGCTAGATAATGTTAGCTTAATCAGATTTGAAGCCATAGAGGCAATCAATCAACTTCTCAACAAGTAGACATTGAGCTTGTAATAAACTTAAGTGTGATATCTCTCGTCCCTTGATCAATCAACTTTATGTTTGCATATTTTATTTGTTTGAAAAAGCAATCGCCATTTTCCTTTAAATTTCTCGATTAGAATGTAGCCGATTATTTCCATTCTTCCGATAGTCGAACTAATCCTAATTTAAATGTTGTGAGGGTATAGCCGAACAATACATCTGGCTCCAACAAATCAAGGATATAGTTGAACGACGCCTGACTTAATCCATGCCTGGCCCAGCCCAGTAGCGGCCCAACTGAAAGGAAAAACCCTACTCCATCGTTCGGCATTCCCGCCTACGACTCCGTGGAATTCGCCACGATTCTTCGCTTCGCTTATAAATAGACCCTTCCGTTAGCCTTCATCGTTATCTCGCTTTTTAGCGTTCTCATATCCGTCTCCTCCACTTCCTTTGTTCGATTCATTCCAAGAAGAAACCCTAACCTCCACCAAAGCAAATGGCTAACAAGTGGCGATCGTGGCAAGCGATTCGCCGATGGAGAGGCGGAAGGAAGCAGAGCATCGCGTTGTTTGGGCGCCGTGGGTAATAATCGGCTTTTTGCCCCTTGCAATTTGTTCATCTCTTAGTTTCGATTTTTCTTCCTCATTCATCAGATAAGGGTCATCAGCTCCATCAATATCATCTCCTCCTCCGATGTCAAAAAGAGCTCAACAGGAACTCCATCATCCAGCCTCCTCCGGATCCTCCCGGCTCTTCAAGCTCCTATCATCCCAATCCTTGGGGCCCCATGAACCAAAGCAGATGCACACCATCCATATTCTCACGAGGAAGCTCAAGTTTCGCCAGAGAGGGACGAGGCCCGGGAGGAGCTAGGCGACGTCTCCAAGAAATTCGCATCGAAAGCAAGCCGAATGGGAGGACCAGCGGAAGCAACTCGCATGACGCCATCACCGGTTTGATATCTTCATTTGGTTTTATCATTCGCTTCCCCGCTTGCGACCCACTTTTTTTTTTTTTTTACCAGCTCTTTTTCAAGGAGAACGATCGTCAAGGCGGCGGCGTAACAAGGTTGCCGACAAGGTGAATGCCTGTGGGGATACATCCGAGGCACGCCTTGATGCCGTGGATGCCCGTGTTGATCAAAGCCGTCATCCAAGGTGTGCACCTTGGTGTTTCTCTCGGTGGCGGCAATGACCTCCCGAACCAACGAAGACTACTCCTTCCAAAGCCACCGGCTTCATTGGAGGACGCCCGGACGAAATCGACGACATCGATGAGCGCCTCGGAGGTCTCACGATGATCATGCCGTCGCCCTTGCCGAGTCCACAAATCCTCAAATCCGTCCTCAATAGGTTATTTGAGGAGTAGTTTGTATTAGGATGGACTTCGTGAATAAACTTGTCTTTTGGAAGAATGCTTATTTCTTTGATTCTTTTCGGTAAAATTCTACTGCGATTGTCGAAAAATGCCGAAAACACCTCGGTCTTGCATAAACATTCTTGTGCTAGAGGCGATGCAAACAGATCGGCTATTTTGTGCTGCTAAAGGCGATATGAACAATATCGGCTATTCTCAGTTTTATTTTTTAGGCTAAAGGCGATTTTCCTTTTATCGGCTTTTCTGATCTACGTTCATGAACCAACCTCAACACTGGGGTAATATTTCTTAAGAAACCTTCCATTGATAGCTCCGTAAACTCCTCCCCAAATAAAGTCTTCAATATGTATGCATTGCCGTGTACACATTCTACTATTCGGAAAGGACCTTCCCAATTTGGAGACCATTTGTTAACGCTCTATCCTTTGTTCCAACTCGGCAATATAGTTTTCCAAACCAAGTCTCCTTCTCGCGAATTGCTTCAAATTTTAACCCTTTTGTTATAATACTTGGCAACGCGTATTTTATTTTTCTCAATATTTTCCAATGCCTTGAGACGAATCAAATGTAAATCTTCTAATTCATCCATCATCAGACTCTTATAATCTTCTTCTACTAATTCTTTCTATAACACAACTCGCCTTGAACCTGACCGTAATTCCCATGGTAATACAGCATGATGCCCATAAACCAGTTCATAGGGAGATGTTTGAGTGGACCCATGACAAGCCATTCGGTAAGCCCACAATGCTTCATTAAGAACTAAGTGCCATCTCCTTGGTTTTTCATCAATCTTCTTCTGGATGATTTTAATCATAATCTTATTTGATGCTTCTGCCTGGCCATTAGCTTGTGCATAATAAGGAGAAGAATTATACAACTTAATTCCCATATCTTTGGCAAAATCACAGAATTCTGAAGAAGTAAACTGAGTTCCTTGATCAGTTGTTATAGTTTGAGGAATCCCGAATCTGTGAATTATATGTTCCTTAACAAAACTGATCATATTTTCTGACGTTACCTTCTTCAAAGGGATAGCTTCAACCCACTTGGTGAAATAATCCATGGCCAAGAGTACAAATTTGTGTCCCTTACTAGAAGGAGGATTGATCTGACCAATTAAATCTATACCCCATCCTCTGAACGGCCAAGGCTTGATTATGGGATTCATAACAGATGCTGGAACTTTTTGAATATTGCCGAATTTTTGACAATTGTGACACCCTTTGTAATATTCAAAACAATCCTCCAACATAGTAGGCCAAAAATAACCAGTTCTCCTAATTATCCACTTCATCCGATAAGCTGACTGGTGTGCACCACACAATCCTTCGTGAACCTCATACATCACTTTCTTGGCCTCTTCTTGACTTAAACATTTGAGCAATACTCCATCGATGGACTTGTAATATAACTGATCATCAAGGAACACAAATTTGAGAGCTTTGTATCCGAAGTTTTGGGAAACTTTTGAGATGGACCTTTCAGATAATTGGTAATTTCGTATCTCCAATCACCATCTACTTGATCAAGATTTAAAACACCTTCTTCTATAGCAAAACTTCCCGACTCTCTCGATATCCGTATGTACTTGAGCTAACTTATTTGCTTCTTCATTATACTCTCTAGGATATGATGCAAGGTTACTACCGTAAAATTCTTCAAAAGTTCTCTACACTCCTCATAATATTCTCTTAACACATTGTTCTTGCATTCATATCGACCACTCAGTTGATTAATCACCAACTCGTAATCCCCAAAGATTTCAACAAAGAACGGCCTTTACTTCTATAAGAAGTGAAGCCCTCTAAGCAACGCTCATACTACACCGATTATTAGTAACATGAAATTTAATAGGAACCAGATACTCAAAAGTTTTTCCTTGTGGGGAAATCAAGAGAATACCAGCACCACCACCTTTTGTTACAAGATGATCCATCGAAGAACAAGGCCCAAGGCACAATGCTTATCGCCTCAACAGAAAGATCCCGATGTTGGGTAATAAAATCGGCAATAATTTGACCCTTTACCGCCTTTTGCCGATTCGCACCTTTAAATTAAATTTCGACAATGCTAAAATCCATTTGCCAATTCTTCCATTCAAAATTGGCATTGATAGCATATGTTTGATTACATCAAAACTAGAAACTACCACGCATTCTAAGCATTCAACAAATAGTGCCGAAATTTGGTACATGAGTAATACACACACAAGCAAAGTTTTTTCAGAGTCGAATACCTTGTTTCCGGGTCTAGCAAACTTTTCGCTAAGATAAGCTATGACTCTTTCTTTTCCTTCAAATTCTTGCATAAGGGCCATCCTATCGTTAGGCTATCGGTCGCCACATACAACTTAAAAGGCTTGTCAAGTTGTGGAGGTACCAAAGATGTGTGGTGCCTTCATATATTGCTTGATCTCATCAAAAGCCTTTTGTTGTATGTCACCCCATACAAATTTTTGATCCTTCTTGAGCTTTAATAAAGGAGAAAGGGTAAAACTCTCTCCGATAGATTGGATATGAATCTTCTTACAAAGTTGATTTTGCCTAACAATGATTGTAATTCTGTGAGATTGGTTGGCGGCACAACTTTGTCTATTGCTTCCATGCTCTTTTTCCCAACTTCAATTCCTCCTTTATGAACTAAAATCCCAAAAACTCACCAAATTAAAACTCCAAAGGCACATTTGTTTGGATTCATCTTCAAGCCATGCTTTCTTGTGCACCCGTAGTCTTTCTTAAGTCGGCTAAATGTCCTTCATGATTTCTAGATTTGACCACTACATCATCGATGTAGATCTCTACAATCTTGCCGATCACTCGTGAAAAATATAATTCATAGCTCTTTGATAAGTTGCACCGCATTCTTTAACCCAAATGTCATGACTATCCATTCAAACAAACCAATATGACCAGACATCCGAAGGTCTGTTTTTGAAATATCTTCCATTGCCATAAAAATTTGATTATAGCCAAAGATTACCATCCATAAAACTAATGACTTCATAACTCGTCTTTGCATCTACTAGTAAATCGACAATCGGCATTGGGTAACCATCCATGGAGTGGCCTTATTAAGATTTTCAAATCTATGCAAACCCTCATTTTTCCATTTTTCTTGTATACCGATACTATATTTGAAATCCACTCTGCATACTTGCAGGGCCGAATGAAGTTTGCTTCTATTAATCTTTCAACCTCCTTCTTCACATCGGCCAATACCTCCTCTTTGTATATCTTCCGTGGAGGTTGTTTGTAAGGACGAAATCCAGTTTAATGGGTAATCGATGCTCAACAATGGAACGATCCAATCCTGCATTTCCGTGTAATCCCAAGCAAAACAATCTTTAAACTCTTTCAACAGATCTATCAACTTTGATTTATATTCTGGGTCTAACTTTGCACTAATATACATCGGCCTTGGCTTAGAACCGTCACCAACATCAATTTCTTCCAACTTATCAGCCGACATAAAACCACGCCCCAACTTTCCTTTATTGCCATCGATGTGATTTCCCATTAAAATTACTATGAGAGCCGATCGCTTGGATCGGGTGTTGGCCCTCACAAAAACATTTACGTGACCTTCTTTCCACACTTTTCCGAGAAACAATCGACGCCTTCATATTCCCAAGAGGTAGATTCTCGGGCAGCAACACTTACCGAATCATCAAGATGTACAACTTCAACGTCATCTCCAATCCATTGAATGAGAATTTGATGCATGGTTGAAGGAATGCAAACAATTAGCATGGATCCAATCTCGCCCAAGAGTAGACTATATGCCCCCTTGCCATCAATGACAAAAAGGTAGTAATCGTAGTTTTCGACCCAATAGTCATTTCGACATGGATAGCACCCTGCATCGGAAGGGTTGCCAAAGAAAGTCCCTAAGCACCATGTCGGTTTTCAACAATTCTTCATTAGTCATCCCAAGTCAAGGTAGTATAAGGCATGATATTGATAGCAGCCCTCCATCAACAAACATCTTAGTTAAAGGCTTGCCATTGACATATCCCTTTAAATAGAGTGGTCTCAAGTGACAATTCTTGATTGGTTTGTCAAAAAAACTTTCTTTGTGTTAATACAAGTCGGGCCATCAAATCCTCGACATTCACTTTCATCAAAATCGAGTACACCTCTTCTTGGACATCTTGGCTTTTGGGAGCTATAAACTCGATGGAGGAAGAAAGCCATGCAAGCATCAAACCAAGGACCACATTCATCAGCTTCTTCTTAGGACGCCATATTTGCTTTGTTTCGTAACTTCGTTTCAACTCCCTATTCCTCAACCGTTGAACTCTTCTTTTCCGACTTTTCCTCAGCCCGGAGGACACCATCGTCCTTTTGCCATACATATCTATAGGAATCAGCTTCTTTATCATGCACTCTATCATGAATCCAACCTTGACCTGCAAATCTCTTCCTTTGCCGATTCTCAAAATCATCTGTTTTTAAGCGCCGATCATCTTCAGGAACCTTCGCTCCAAGTCTTTCATAGACGGGACGGCGGTTGACTCGAGATTGCCTATACTCGGAGTAATTGAGCACTACACTCCGGACAATTATTTCTAGCAGGTAACCTCAAGCCTTCATTCCAACAATGCCTAAAGAATGAACAACCCCAATGAGACCGCCTCCTGCTCATCTTGTATTCTTCTTGCTCCCTTGGTATACCTCTTCCTCATACCTCCCAGATTCTTCCATAAACCATTGTTTATAGTATTCCTTCTCTTGCTCTCTCGCCACTTGTTTAGCAAAATACGTGATGTAACTCGGGTTTGAAGTTTGACCTTTCTCGGTTCGCTATTCGAAACCGAACTCGTTGTCGCAACTCTCATCGGGTGACTTGCCGATCCGGGTCAACAAAGCACCATTTTTCTTTTTGCTCTATCGTAAGTCAACACCTTCATCTTGCCTTTACTTTTGAGATCATTGGCGAGACCATATTCACAGAGAAAGAAATCATATTTTGTGGAAAAGGCTGATCATCAATTTTCATCTTGCCATCAAACCTCAAATGTCCCTCTTGGATAGCTTTCTTCGATTCGTATTCTAAAACACTCGGCAATCATTGATAGAGTGAGAATTAGTGTTATGGAAACCACAATACTTTTTGTCTTTCACTCCCCTCAGACGTAGCATGGGATGTCCTTCCGCAACTTGATGCGCCCTTCCTTCATCAATAATGCAAAAAGCTCATCTCGCCTTTAGTAACATCAAAATCATAGGTTCCTTTTGTTGTTTCAACCAGCGTTGACTAATTTGAGTAGGCTCCTTTGCCCAATTCAACTCAAATTGCAGCCTATCTCATCTTCATCAATATACTCTACCGCTTCCTCCGTAAAACCTTGATACACCTCATTAGTGGCATTGTTCTTCCGAAAGCGATTATCTCTCCTGAATCCTTGGGCCCCGACACTCATAGTCGCTAAACGTGTGCAAGTTGGCCAAGATCATCAAACTCCATGCCAACAACTTCTCCTTGATATTCGGCAACATTCCTCGCTATAGCTATTCCGTGTAGTTGATCATCCGTAAATTCAGAGAATAACACATATTCTTGGTCTCCCTAAATCTGCGAAGATATTCCAATGGTGTCTCATTTGTTCTCATCCCTCGACTCATGAGATCGACCAACTTCTTCTCATTAGTACCCGTGTAGAAATATGAATGAAACTTCCGCTTCTAGCTCTCGCCCCACGCACCAATGGAATGAGCTGGTAAAGACGTGAACCACGTGAAAGCTGGTCCTCGTAAGAGACAAAGGAAAATATCGAATCCTCCAAGCTTCATCCGGCAGCTTCTCCAAGTCGCATTAAGTACCAATCGACGTGCTCTATGGTACTAGTATCATCTTGACCGTAAAACTTGGTTAAATCCGTTGGAGGCTTCACCCTTGGAGGTAACGCCACACTGTTGTACCACCTGGGTAAGGAGACTTGTATGAATAGGATTGATTTTTGGCTTCAAGTTTAACTCGATTCTCGCATCATATCGCCCATCCTGCATCAAAACATCAATGCCCTCAATCCTCGATTTCCTTGTACTTGTACTCCGAAGGCAATCCTCAAACACTCCTATACCCTCGGATTTGGCACAAAGATTGATAGCATTGTAATCAAGAAATTCTTGATACCCATCTCCATACATATTCTTCTCGCAACTGCTTGATGTCGGAGAAACTCTATAAGCTGAAGGTGGCACTTCTCCCGTGGTACCAAATGTTACCCGCCATAGGTGGGATGTGATTGCTTTCAAAGGTGAGTCAATCCACCTATATTTGAAATCGATGGTCCTTCTTTCCAAGCAAGCTTCTCTTGATGCTTTGGAACATTGAAAAGTGTCGGTCCATCGAGCGGGCCAACATTTTCTTCAAAGTACTTATCAACCATTGGACCAAAAGTACTCGATCATGATTGCCCGAAAGGTATTCGTAAAAGTGTGTGATGGTTTGTCATGGTTTCTCCCATAGCTTTATAAACCAAAGGCTGCCATCTTCTCGAGCATCCTCCTCTTCAAAGTGTAATCAGTTTGATGTGGAAGAAGAACCCTTGGCATTGACCGCTTTTGAAACACTTTATTGCTCTTGTTTTAGAAAAAGACATCAAACACTTCCGCTGGTATTGCTCACATGCTTGTAGCACTAAATCCTCAGTAATTATCTCGGCAATTCGCCATGCTCACATCCGTAACATGATCATTGTTGATCTTAGATGCCATCTTGAACTAACAGATTGTCCCACCCGGCGTGCAAAAAGTGTGTTGACACAAAATGTGACGATCGTGTTCTCCCACACACACAGAAGCCGAAGCGTAGCTTCAATTGGGTGCCCGGTGCTTCGTGATCCGGAACGTGCTACCGCTTTGACTCGAAAAAAAACTAACAAAGGATAAAACAGATTAAATGCCAAACCGAACATGTCGGGTGAGACCAGATAGTTCCATATATACGGCCCTGAAGTTACTTACAACGACATATACAGCCTATAGGAAGCTATCTCGCCAAAGAAGTTTATAAACCATTCGCTAATCGTAAGATGAGCATACGTAAAGATCCAATTGCCGAATGCATGTGCATGGGAAGACATGTTTGAACAAGTGAAATTAATCATGAGTTAATGCATAACCAAGCTCAAAGAATCCAAACCGAGTTGGGGTCCATGAAGAAGGAACGTGCAAATAAACACGATTAAACTAATCTAAAACTCTGATTCGCCGCAGACGACACCTAGTTTCGTCAAAGCTTAAACGTAATTAATATGCATGAACCCACGACATGTGACAATCTAGATTAAAATAATTCAGCCATTACGAGCATGTTATCTATTTGCAAAGGTAATACGAAAGTAATGATCATTGAAGCACTAATAAAACCATAAGAGAGGGCCGAACAATATCAATCTAGATTGGGGAAGTGTGTTACAAATATATAAAATATTTAAAACATGCAACACAGGATAACTTAATGAATCTATTTAGATTTTGCCGTATCTAATAGAGCCGATAACCTGCCTTGCCTTCACTAAGCATATTGAGCAAACGTCCGCGACGGTATCTACTCATAAACAAAGCATAAGCAAAGACTTCTTGCTTGTCAAACAAAGATCCGCCGCACGATCATTGAAAACAAACAAGACTACTTGCATCACGCCTAAATCCACCGCATGATACTAAACATGATAACAAGGTTGTCGGAACTTACGGAGGTCGACGGATCGATGACTCCTCTCAAGAACTCGACTACACACGACAAAAGGACTCGAAAGTTGGCACGGGCCGGTTGTATTGATTTGGTTGTGAACCTCTATTACAATGGTCGAGGGTCAATATTTATACCCTAGACAAAACACGAGTCCTAAAAGACTATGATTTACAAAGGAACTCTTAAACAAACTTGGAAACTACGATTCCTTGCCCTAAACTCTCGTGAGTCCTTTATTATTACAACTTTCATCTTTTCGATCGGCTTTTGCTCGCCATCTTCTCGCTTTCCCAAATGGAGTCACCACCTTCAAGTAACCAAACCGCACAAGTATTTAGCCAATCGCCGCTTTTGTTTGCCGAATGTCCTTCTTCCCGTATATGGGTCCACTGTCATCTTCCTCAAGTCGACCAAAATCCAGTGTTAACACATACCCCCTCAATTTCGTGGATAAAAGTTGTTTTATTCTGAAATTGACCACAAGCTCCTTCTCCCTCCTAGGTCAGCACTGCTCAACACCACATGTACATTGTCCAAAAATTCAAGCTTTCAAGTATAACCTCGGACCACTGGAATCTTCAATGGCAACCCAAGATGAAAACTTCACTTATATTCGCAATTTCCACTTGATCTTTCCGTTCTTCTTTTGGCTCATTCCTCTTTGATTTCAATCACCTTTACAGAATACAAGAATCAGATTTTGATCCCTTATGCCGCCAACCCCGATTCCTATTTCCTCGCCCAATGGGAAATTTCGACCCTTTTGAAATTATCGAGAAGGAAACCCAAAGAATCCCTTTCAAATCTGGGATCACCTTGCCAAACCGATGGCCAAACACGTTTCAAGAATTGGCCATTTCCCCAATCATTGGATGGCGGAATTGGTACTGAGAATGTCGAGAAAAGCAGCACCATCGGGAAAGTCAAGACATCACCATTGTCCGGAATTATCCTTAGCGTAAACACCCGTAAACGATTCCCTTTGATAGCAAAGCTTCCCATTTTGGTCCGACACCATTAATGCCTTCATCTTCGCCATGGTATGATGACCATCACTCTAGCCAACGTGTTCAAGATGATGGCTTGAACGTGTCACTACCAAAGATACCCTCATAAGTACAAGAGCAAAAGTAATCAAAGAGCCGTCACCGGATGGATGGGTCAAATACATCTACTTGCCAGACGTGAGCGACGGCGTTCACGAAAGTGTCTCGATCATCATGTTCGACCAACGCCATCACCCCCATCCTCGTGACCTCGCCTCCTTTTCTTCTTTATACTTTTCTTTATCATCATTGTGCAAGGCATCAAAACGCCTTAGAAGAGCGACAAGGCTTTTGTCCACACTAGCAACAGATTCCTCCAAACTTATGAGCTTGTTATTGGTGGCAATCTGCGTTGCCCAACCCGCCCAAGCTTTTCATTTGTCACCGCAAGTCGCTATCAAGGCCCTCGGTGTGCAGCTTCACTTTCCTTTCAAAATGTTGTATGATGCCCTTAGTGAGGTGAGGGTGAATGTGAATAGTTTTATCATCACACGACCTGTCATGGTTCAAAGGCAAAGACAACACGAAAACAAGTGAAGAGTTAAAAGCCCTACAACTACTAGGAAGTAGCTACAAGAAGTCACTCGCTCTCAACTTGTTACACAAGTTCTTACCAATTCTTACTTTGCTCGACAAAGAGGGGGGTCGCCTACCAACAAGTCTGCGCAAAGAATGGATGAAGTGTATCGTCGCCGCAAAGACAATACCATCAAGTCAAAAATATGTGGAGCTATAGGTGGGCTGAAAACAAAGGAACAACTAGCACCACATTAGTTATAAAAAAAATTTGAATAATCGTTCAACCCGATGCAGTACTGTGTTGGTCCTAGCCTAGACCGTGCTAGAGACGCTAGCCTCGACACAAACAAAGGCACAACGCACCACCGGCGAACGAACAATCACAAAACAAGCCTTTTTTTTTTCTTTTCTTTCTTTTCTTTTTCTTTTGTTTTTTTTTCTTTTCCTTTTCTTTCTTTTTTTTTTGCAGGGACACTCAAAACTGATTTTATGAATAGAGAGATGACAAATGAGCAACTCACCACTCACACTTTTTCGAAAGTGTAGGGTATAAAGGTAATTAAAAAGATCACTCAAGTATGGTATGACTTGAGTCGTTTCGGTCAAGAACTCAAACTTGGACTTGCATGACGAAAGAAACAACTTAGATTCGAAATAACTAGATCACCGAAACCTACTCAGATTCGGAAACAATGAATCACCGAAATCTACTTAGATTCGTAAATAATGGATCACCAAACCTGCTCATATTCGGAATATGGTATGACTTAAGTGGTTTTGGACAACCACTCAAAGCGTGCACGGTTGTGACTAGAACGTGACAAGAACTCAAAACTCTAAAGGACTAAAACTAAGACCAACAACTTGACACAACCGATGCAACCGACGACTCAACAAGCCCTAACTAGGTAGCACTAGCCACGGCCCAAAGGTTTATAGGATTGCATGAAACTAATCTACTATTTTTTGGCTTTTCCGGGATCAGAAAATAAAAACAAAGAAAGAATTGCAAGTCTCTCACCGATAAACCTTGCTACGATACCAATTGATAAGAACCCGCTTAGGGTTTGTGGACGATCTTTCGATGAGAGGCGTGAGATAACTTGATTTGGTGGATGGAGATGACGTTCACGGCCCGACTACTGACCTTCCAAGACCGCTAGCTTAGCAACCGATACACCACCTCCAAAAGCCGATCACGATCTTGTGGAGCACGACAACCACCACTAGGGCTCCCGATCCCGCAAGCAATCGAAGAACTAGCAAGAACAAGGAAACAAGCACTGAATTTGCAAGATGAAATTGAAAACCTCAAACTGAATCTTATTATGAGTGGGGTTCAAGACAAGGAGACGAGCGGTCGGATCAAAGACGCTGCACTACAAGCAAGTAGCAAAGGCTAAACTTGATCTAAACAAAACCCGAGTGTCTTGGCGGTGGCCAAAGGGTATATAACATGGGGTGGACGACCAACAAGGTGTTTGGGTCGTACTCCAACCCTAAGACACGTTCCTAATGGACCCTAAGACGATACATGGCCCATCGAACTAAAATAAGGTGACGCAAAGACACCTAGACATAAAGACTCTCTCGACGGTAATTGAATAATTGCCGATGCTGCCGAACAGATTGGACGTGGAACTAGTTCCATAAGAAAGTAGACTTGATAAGCTTTCCAACAAGTCCTAAAGCGCCCAAATCCGACTCAGTATGCAACCGTGGTGATGGTCACAAGTTGGTGCCTTCTACGTAGTCCGACTCAGCCATCGCGAATCCTTCTCCCTTCGGTCTTCTCCTTGGTTCCTAATCAAAACAAGAGTGCACGCGTTTCCAAGATCTAAACAAGATGGACAGGAGCTCAAGAGGCAACTCACTTGATGATTAATTTTACGAGCACGAGCACGAGTAAGAGGACCAGCGATAGGTATCGTGTGTACATGATGCAAGATCGTCGGTGTTGATGTCCTCATCAATACCATAGGCTCAGAAATCATTTTGGATGCACCCAATGGTACACCTAGGTGACAAGGCTCAAGTGGTAGCTCATTTTAGTCCATTTGGAGACAGTGTAAGCTTGATGCAAGATAGGTGCACGGTTTGCACCGAACATACCATAGGCTCAGAAATCATATTGGATGCACCCAATGGTATACTTTGGTGATGAGGCTCAAGTGGTAGCTCGTTTTCGTCCATTTGGACATGATGTAATCTTGATGCAAGATAGGTGCACGGTTTGCACCGAACGTACCATAGGCTCAGAAATCATATTGGATGCACCCAATGGTACACTTAGGTGACGAGGCTCAAGTGGTAGCTCGTTTTAGTCCATTTGGAGACGGTGTAATCTTGATGCAAGATAGGTGCACGGTTTGCACCAAACGTACCATAGGCTTAAAATCATTTATGACGCACCCTATGGAACTCCAAGGTGACGTGGGTCACGTGGAATCTTGTTTCGGTCCGTTTGGAGACAATGTTAATGTCGGTGGAAGATAGGTGCGCGGTTTGTGCCAAACGTGCCATAGGATCAGAAATCGTTTTGGACACACCCGTTGGTTCTCCTATGTGATGAGGCTCAAGTGGAAGCTCATTTCGGTCCATTTGGAGATAGTTCTAATCTTGATGCAAGATAGGTGGATGGTTTGCGCCGAATGTACCATAGGCTCAAAAATCATTTTGGAGGCACCTGATGGAATTCTTAGGTGACGTGGGTCATCTAGAATCTCATTTCGGTCCATTTGGAGACTGTTAGTGTTGGTGCAAGATAGGTGCTGGTTGGCAAAAGCGTACCATAGGCTCAAAATCCTTTTGGACGCACCCGATGGTACTCCTAGGTGATGAAGGTCAAGTGTTAGCTCGTTTCGGTCCATTTGGAGATAGTGTAATCTTGATGCAAGATAGGTGTACGGTTTTTACAGAAAGACGTACCATAGGCTCGAGAAATCATTTTGGATGCACCCAATGTACACCTAGGTGACGAGGCTCAACTGGTAGCTCGTTTTAGTCCATCTGGAGACCGTGTAATCTTGATGCAAGATAGGTGCACAGTTTGCACCGAACGTACCACGGGCTCAAGAATAATTTATGACGCACCCTATGGAACTCCAAGGTGACGTGGGTCATGTGGAATCTCGTTTTGGTCTGTTTGGAGACAGTGTTAATGTCGGTGGAAGATAGGTGCACGGTTTATGCTAAACGAGCCATTGGATCAGAAATCATTTTGGACACACCGATGGTTCTCCTATGTGATGAGGCTCAAGTGGAAGCTCATTTCGGTCCATTTTGAGATAGTTCTAATCTTGATGCAAGATAGGTGCATGGTTTGCGCCGAATGTACCATAGGCTCATAAATCAATTTGGAGGCACCAGATAGAACTCTTAGGTGACGTGGGTCATCTGGAATCTCATTTCGGTCTGCATTTGGAGACGAAGAAGTGTTAGTGCAATATAGGTGCTCGGTTGGCGGCAAACGTATTCATAGGCTCAAATCCTTTTGGACGCACCCGATGGTACTCCTAGGAGACGAAGCTCAAGTGTTAGCTCGTTTCGGTCCATTTGGAGATAGTGTAATCTTGACGTTAAGATAGGTGCACGGTTTAAAACCGCACGTACCATAGGCTTAGAAATCATTTTGGATGCACCCAATGCACACCTAGGTGACGAGGCTCAATCGGTAGCTCGTTTTAGTCCATTTGGAGATAGTATAATCTTGACGCAAGATAGGTGCACGGTTTGCACCGAATGTACCATAGGCTCGAGAAATCGCTTTGGACGCATTTGATTAGAACTCTAGGTGACGTGGGTCATGTGGAATCTCATTTCGGTCCGTTTTGGAGACAATGTTAGTGTCACTACAAGATAGGTGCCTGGGTTTGCGCCTAAATGTCCCATAGGATCGAAATCGTTTTTAGACGCACCCGATCGTTCTCCTATGTGATGAGGCTCGGGTTGAAGCTCATTTGGTATGTTTGGAGATAGTGCAAATCTTGATGCAAGATAGGTGGTGGATTGCAACTTCAACATACCATAGGCTCAGATATCATATTGGATGCACCCAATGGTACACTTAGGTGATGAGGCTCAAGTGGTAGCTCATTTTAGTCCATTTGGAGATGATGTAATCTTGATGCAAGATAGGTGCACGGTTTGCACCGAACGCATTACCTGTGGTCGTAAATCATTTTGTATGCACCCAATGTACACCTAGGTGACGAGGCTCAATCGGTAGCTCATTTTGTCCATTTGGAGACCGTGTAATCTTGATGCAAGATAGGTGCACGGTTTGCCCGGACATAGCATAGGCTCAGAAATCATATTGGATGCACCCAATGGTACAACTAGGTGACAAGGCTCAAGTGGTAGCTCATTTTAGTCCATTTGGAGATAGTGTAAACTTGATGCACGATAGGAGCACGATTTGCACCGTATGTACCATAGGCTTGGAAATCATTTTGGATGCACCCGATGGAACTCCTAGGTGACATGGGTCACGTGGAATCTCGTTTTGGTCCATTTGGCGACAGTGTTAATGTCGGTGCAAGATAGGTGCACGGTTTGCGCCAAACATGCCATTGGATCGAGAAATCGCTTTTGGTTGCACCCGATGGTACTCCTATGTGACGTGGGTTATGTAGAATCTTGTTTGATCCGTTTGGAGACTGTTAGTATCGGTGAAAGATAGGTGCCGGTTGGCGCCAAACGCATACCATAGGCTCAGAAATCCTTTTGGACGCACCCGATGGTACTCCTAGGTGACGAAGCTCAAGTGGTAGCTCGTTTTGGTCCATTTGGAGATGATGTAATCTTGATGCAAGATAGGTGCACGGTTTGCACCGAACGTACCATAGGCTCAGAAATCATATTGGATGCACCCAATGGTACACTTAGGTGACGAGGCTCAAGTGGTAGCTCGTTTTAGTCCATTTGGAGACGATGTAATCTTGATGCAAGATAGGTGCACGGTTTGCACCAAATGTACCATTGGCTCAAAAATCATTTATGACGCACCCTATGGAACTCCAAGGTGACGTGGGTCACGTGGAATCTCGTTTCGGTCCGTTTGGAGACAGTGTTAATGTCGGTGGAAGATAGGGTGCTGCAGTTGCCAAACGTACCATAGGCTCAGAAATCCTTCTGGACGCACCCGATGGTACTCTTAGGTGACGAAGCTCAAGTGGTAGCTCATTTTGGTCCATTTGGAGATAGTGTAATCTTGATGCAAGATAGGTGCACGGTTTGCACCGAAGATACCATAGGCTCAGAAATCATATTGGATGCACCCAATGGTACATCTAGGTGACGAGGCTCAAGTGGTAGCTCATTTTAGTCCATTTGGAGACAGTGTAAGCTTGATGCAAGATGCATGGTTGCGAACATACCATTGGCTCGAAATCATATTGGAACGCAATGGTACAACTAGGTGACGAGGCTCAAGTGGTAGATCATTTTAGTCCATTTCCTTGATGCAAGATAGGTGCACGATTGGTGCCAAACGTACCATAGGCTCAGAATTCCTTTTGGGTCGATGGTACTCCTAGGTGACGAAGCTCAAGTGGTAGCTTCGTTTTGGTCCATTTGGACATAGTGTAATATTGATGCAAGATAGGTGCACGGTTTGCACCGAAGATACCATAGGCTCGAAATCATATTGGATGCACCCAATGGTACACCTAGGTGACGAGGCTCAAGTGGTAGCTCATTTTAGTCCATTTGGAGACAGTGTAAGCTTGATGCAAGATAGGTGCATGGTTTGCACCGAACATACCATAGGCTCAGAAATCATATTGGATGCACCCAATGGTACACTATGGTGACGAGGCTCAAGTGGTAGCTCGTTTTAGTCCATTTGGAGACGATGTAATCTTGATGCAAGATAGGTGCACGGTTTGCACCGAACGTACCTATAGGCTCGAAATCATATTGGATGCACCCAATGGTTCATTTTGGTGACGAGGCTCAAGTGATAGCTCGTTTTAGTCCATTTGGAGACGATGTAATCTTGATGCAAGATAGGTGCGGTTTGCACCAAATGTACCATTGGCTCAAAAATCATTTATGACGCACCCTATGGAACTCCAAGGTGACGTGGGTCATGTGGAATCTTGTTTGGTCCATTTGGAGAGCAGTGTTAATGTCGATTGGAAGATAGGTGCACGGTTGGCGCCTAAGCGTACCATAGGCTCGAGAAATCCTTTTGGGCGCACCCAATGGTATTCTCCTAGGTGATGAGGCTCAAGTGGTAGCTCATTTGGGTCCATTTGGAGATAGTGTAATCTTGATGCAAGATAGGTGCACACGGTTTGCAATGAAGATACCATAGGCTCAGAATCATATTGGATGCACCCAATGGTACATCTAGGAGGCGAGGCTCAAGTGGTAGCTCATTTTAGTCCATTTGGAGACAGTGTAAGCTTGATGCAAGATAGGTGCACGGTTTGCACCGAACATACCATAGGCTCAGAAATCATATTGGATGCACCCAATGGTACAACTAGGTGATGAGGCTCAAGTGGTAGCTCATTTTAGTCCATTTGGAGATTTATGTAAGCTTGATGCAAGATAGGTGCACGGTTGGCGCCAAACGTACCATAGGCTCGAGAATTCCTTTTGGACACCCGATGGTACTCCTAGGTGACGAAGCTCAAGTGGTAGCTCGTTTTGGTCCATTTGGAGATAGTGTAATATTGATGCAAGATAGGTGCTCGGGTTTGCACCAAAGATACCATAGGCTCAGAAATCATATTGGATGCACCCAATGGTACACTTAGGTGACGAGGCTCAAGTGGTAGCTCATTTTAGTCCATTTGGAGACAGTGTAAGCTTGATGCAAGATAGGTGCATGGTTTGCACCGAACATACCATAGGCTCAGAAATCATATTGGATGCACCCAATGGTACACTTAGGTGACGAGGCTCAAGTGGTAGCTCGTTTTAGTCTATTTGGAGCGATGTAATCTTGATGCAAGATAGGTGCACGGTTTTGCAACTGAGACGTACCATAGGCTCAGAAATCATATTGGATGCACCCAATGGTACACTTAGGTGACGAGGCTCAAGTGGTAGCTTGTTTTAGTCCATTTGGAGACGATGTAATCTTGAGGCAAGATAGGTGCACGGTTTGCACTGAACGTACCATAGGCTCAGAAATCATATTGGATGCACCCAATGGTACACTTAGGTGACGAGGCTCAAGTGGTAGCTTGTTTTTAGTCCATTTGGAGACGATGTAATCTTGATGCAAGATAGGTGCACACGGTTTGCACCAAACATACCATTGGCTCAAAAATCATTTTGACGCACCCAATGGAACTCTTAGGTGATGTGGCTCAAGTGGAATCTTGTTTTGGTCCATTTAGAGACAATGTAATCTTGAGGCAAGATAGGTGCCGCGGTTTGCAGCCAACGTACTATAGGCTCAAAAAATCATATTGGATGCACCCAATGGTACACTTAGGTGACGAGGCTCAAGTGGAAGCTCGTTTAGTCCATTTGGAGGCGGTGTAAATCTTGATGCAAGATAGGTGCACGGTTTGCACCAAACATACCATTGGCTCAAAAATCATTTATGACGCACCCTATGGAACTCCAAGGTGATGTGGGTCATGTGGAATCTCATTTCGGTTCGTTTGGAGACAATGTTAATGTCGGTGGAAGATAGTGCACTGCAGTTGGTCCAAACGTACCATAGGATCAAAAAATCATTTTGGAGGCACCGATGGAACTCTTAGGGACGTGGCTCAAGTGGTAGCTCGTTTCGGTCCATTTGGAGATGATAGTAATATTGATGCAAGATAGGTGCACGGTTTGCGCGTCAAAGATACCATAGGCTCGAAATCATTTTGGATGCACCCGATGGTACACCTAGGTGACGAAGCTCAAGTGGTAGCTCGTTTTGGTCCATTTGGAGAGTGTAATATTGATGCAAGATAGGTGCATGGTTTGCAATCGAACATACCATATAGGCTCGAAATCATATTGGATGCACCCAATGGTACACCTAGGTGACATGAGGCTCAAGTGGTAGCTCATTTTAGTCCATTTGGAGATAGTGTAAGCTTGATGCAAGATAGGTCGGTTTGCACCGAACATACCATATGTAATCATATTGATGCAAGTATACTTCTGGTGACGAGGTAGTGGTAGCTCGTTTTGTCCATTTGCACCGATGTAATCGTATCATAATTACCATCGAGAAATCATATTGGATGCACCCAATGGTACACTTAGTGACGAGGCTCAAGTGGTAGCTCGTTTTAGTCCATTTGGAGACGGTGTAATCTTGATGCAAGATAGGTGCAACGGTTTGCACCAAAGCGTACCATAGGCTTAAAATCATTTATGGCGCACCCTATGGAACTCCAAGGTGACGTGGGTCACGTGGAATCTCGTTTGGTCCGTTTGGAGACAATGTTAATGTCGGTGGAAGATAGGTACGGTTTGTGCCAAAGCGTGCCATAGGATCGAGAATTCGTTTTGGACACACCCGTTGGTTCTCCTATGTGATGAGGCTCAAGTGGAAGCTCATTTCGGTCCATTTGGAGATAGTTCTAATCTTGATGCAAGATAGGTGGATGGTTTGCGCTTGAATGTACCATAGGCTCATAAATCATTTTGGAGGCACGGGATGGAATTCTTAGGTGACGTGGGTCATCTGGAATCTCATTTAGGTTTCGTTTGGAGGATACTATTAGTGTCGATGCAAAGATAGGTGCGGTTGGCGGCAAGCGTACCATAGGCTCAAAAATCCTTTGGGACGCACCGATGGTACTCCTAGGTGACGAAGCTCAAGTGTTAGCTCGTTTGGTCCACTTGGAGATAGTGTAATCTTGATGCAAGATAGGTGCACAGTTTTTACAGAAATGCGTACCATAGGCTCGAAATCATTTTGGATGCACCCAATGTACACCTAGGTAGCGAGGCTCAAGCGGTAGCTCGTTTTAGTCAATTTGGAGACCTGTAATCTTGATGCAAGATAGGTGCATGGTTTGCAGAACATACGTACTCAGAAATCATATTGGATGTAAATTCCAAAGTATCTTTGGTGACGAGGCTCAAGTGGTAGCTCGTTTTAGTCCATTTGGACACGATGTAATCTTGAGGTAGCGATAGGTTACGGTTTGCACCAAATGTAATCTTGTTTTTGGTCCGTTTGGAGGCAGTGTTAATATCGGTGGAAGATAGGTGCACGGTTTGTGCTAAGCAGAGCCAATGGATCGAGAAATCATTTTGGACACACCGATGGTTCTCCAATGTGATGAGGCTCAAGTGGAAGCTCATTTCAGTCCATTTTGAGATAGTTCTAATCTTGATGCAAGATAGGTGCATGGTTTGCGTCCCGAATGTACCATAGACTCATAAATCAATTTGGAGGCACCAGATGGAACTCTTAGGGGCGTGGGTCATCTGGAATCTCATTTCAGTCTGTTTGGAGCAGTTAGTGTTAGTGCAAGATAGGTGGTCGGCTGGCGGCAAGCGTACCATAGGCTCGAGAAATCCTTTTGACGCCTTTTGGATGGTACTCCTAGGAGACGAAGCTCAAGTGTTAGCTTTTCTGGTCCATTTGGAGATAGTGTAATCTTGGCCTTAAGATAGGTGCCACAGTTTGCACCGTCGTACCATAGGCTCGAAATCATTTGGATGCACCCAATACACACCCTAGGTGGCGAGGATCAAGCTGGTAGCTCATTTTAGTCCATTTGGAGATAGTGTAATCTTGACACAAGATAGGTGCACGGTTTGCAGCGCAATACCATAAACTCAAAATCATTTTTGGGCGCTTGCCTGGAACTCCTAGGTGGCGTGGGTCATGTGGAATCTCATTTTGGTCCGTTTGGAGAGAGAGTGTTAGTATCACTACAAGATAGGTGTACCAGTTTGTGCTAAGCGTCCCATAAGATCGAGAGAAATCGTTTGGACGCATCCGATCGTTCTCCATGTGATGAGGCTCAGGTTGAAGCTCATTTGTCCATTTGGAGATAGTTCAAATCTTGATGCAAGATAGGTGCGGGTTTGCACGGAACATACCGTGAACTCATAAATCATATTGGATGCACCCAATGGAACACTTAGGTGATGAGGCTCAAGTGGTAGCTCGTTTTAGTCCATTTGGAGCGATGTAATCTTGATGCAAGATAGGTGCACGGTTTGCACCAAACGTACCATAGGATCAAAAAATCATTTTTGGACGCACCCTATGGAACTCCAAGGTGACGTGGGTCACGTCGAATCTTGTTTGAGTCCGTTTGGAGACAATGTAATAATGTCAAATTGGAAGATAGGTGCACGGTTTTGCCAAGCGTGCCATAGGATCAGAAATCATTTTGGACACACCGATGGTTCTCCTGTGATGAGGCTCAAGTGGAAGCTCATTTTAGTCCATTTGGAGATAGTTCTAATCTTGATGCAAGATACGTGGATGGTTTTTACCGAATGTACCATAGGCCCATAAATCATTTGGAGGCACGGATGGAATTCTTAGGTGGCGTGGGTCATGTGGAATCTCATTTGGTCCATTTGGAAGAGTGTTAGTGTCGGTTGCAAGATAGGTGCACGGTTTGGCGTAAAGCGTAGCATAGGCTCGAAAATCATTTTGGACTCACCGATGGTACTCCCTGTGATGAAGCTCAAGTGGTAGCTCATTTCGTCCATTTGGAGATAGTGTAATCTTGATGCAAGATGGGTGGTGCAGTTTGCACGAACATACCATAGGCTAGAAATCATTTGGATGCACCCAATGGTACACCTAGGTGATGAGGCTCAAGTGGTAGCTCGTTTTAGTCAATTTGGAGCGATGTAATCTTGATGCAAGATAGGTGCCGCGGTTTGCACCGAGCGTACCATAGGCTCGAGAATCATTTATGGCGCACCCTATGGAACTCCAAGGTGGCGTGGGTCACGTGGAATCTCGTTTTGGTCCCGTTTGGAAGTGAGTGTAATCTTGATGAAGATAGGTAGGTGCAGTTTGTGCTAAATGAGCAATGGATTAGAAATCATATTGGATGCACCAATGGTTCACCAATGTGATGAGGCTCAAGTGGTAAGCTCATTTTAGTCCATTTGAGATAGTTGTAATCTTGATGCAAGATAGGTGCATGGTTTTGCGTGAATGTACCATAGGCTCGTGGAAATCAATTTGGAGGCACCGATGGAACTCTTAGGGGACGTGGGTCACGTGGAATCTCGTTTTGGTCCATTTGGAGATGATGTAATCTTGATGCAAGATAGGTGCACGGTTGGCAAGCGTACCATAGGCTCCGAGAAATCCTTTTGGACGTTGCGATGGTACTCCCTAGGAGACGAAGCTAAAGTGGTTAGCTCGTTTCGGTCCATTTGGAGATAGTGTAATCTTGATGCAAGATAGGTGCCGCCTGTTTTGCACCGCAGCGTACCATAGGCTCGAAATCATTTTGGATGCACCCAATGCACCCTAGGTGACGAGGATCAAGCTGGTAGCTCATTTTGGTCCATTTGGAGATAGTGTAATCTTGACACAAGATAGGTGCACGGTTTGCACGAATGTACCATAGGCTCGAGAAATTGTTTTGGGCCTTGCGCGATGGAACTCCCTGGGTGACGTGGGTCATGTGGAACTTTGTAGTCTTGTTCATTGGACAATAGGTACCCGTTTGGAGAGAGTGTTAGTGTCAACGACATACCATAGGTGCAATCTGGTGCCAAAACGTCCCATAAGATGAGGCTCAAGTGGAAGCTCATTTTGTCCATTTGGGCCTTTGTAATCTTGGTTCAAGATCCTATGTGATGCACGAGCGTCCCGTGGTTGAAGCTCATTTGGATATGCTGTGTACACTTAGGTGGAGATAGTGGCAAATTTAGTGATGCAAGATGTAATCTTGATGGAAGATAGGTGCATAGTTTGAACATACCATAAACTTAGAGAGAAATCATATTGGATGCACCCAATGGTACACTTAGGTGATGAGGCTCAAGTGGTAGCTCGTTTTAGTCCATTTGGGCGATGTAATCTTTGATGCAAGATAGGTGCGGTTTGCACCAAACGTACCATAGGATCAAAAAATCATTTATGGCGCACCCTATGGAACTCCAAGGTGACGTGGGTCACGTCGAATCTTGTTTGATCCGTTTGGAGACAATGTTAATGTCGATTGGAAGATAGGTGCACGGTTTGTGTAAACGTGCCATAGGATCGAGAAATCATTTTGGACACACCGATGGTTCTCCTATGATGAGGCTCAAGTGGAAGCTCATTTTAGGTCCATTTGAGATAGTTCTAATCTTGATGCAAGATAGGTGGATGGTTTTCTTGCCGAATGTACCATAGGCCCATAAATCATTTTGGAGGCACCAGATGGAATTCTTAGTGGCGTGGGTCATCTGGAATCTCATTTCGGTCTACGATTTGGAGGTACTATTAGTGTCGGTGAAAGATAGGTCCACGGTTGGCAGCAAGCGTAGCATAGGCTCAAAAAAAATCCTTTTGGGCGCTTGCCGATGGTACTCCCTAGGTAGCCCGAAGCTCAAGTGTTAACTCGTTTCGGTCCACTTGGAGATAGTGTAATCTTGATGCAAGATAGGTGCACGGTTTTGTACCGTCGTACCATAGGGCTCGACAATCATTTTGGATGCACCCAACAATGTATACCCTAGGTGATGAGGCTCAATGGTAGCTCGTTTTAGTCCATTTGAGGACAGAGTGTAATCTTGATGCAAGATAGGTGCACGGTTTTGCACCCGAGCTGTTTCATAGGCTCAGAATTATTTATAGCGCACCCTATGGAACTCCAAGGTGGCGTGGGTCACGTGGAATCTCATTTGGTCCATGGAGACAGCAGCACGTCGTGGAAGATAGGGTGCAACGGCTCTCTGGTGGCAAACGAGTCACGGATCGAAATCATTTGACACACCGATGGTTCTCTCATGTGATGAGGCTCAGCGTGGAAGCTCATTTCAGTCCATTTTAGATAG